>NIJG01000992.1:33817-52139 GCA_002201625.1 Euglossa dilemma | reverse complement strand
TTTTTTAATTTGCAACTTCGCGTTTGTTCAAAGGAGGATCGCCACCTGGTTTTTTCCAATTTCTTTTCTTCAGCTTTTCGGTGAGTTTCGAAGGTTTAGGGGCTACTCTACTCTGGTTGGTCGATTGTGAGATTTGTCGTCGACGAATAGGGGTCGCGAGTCGATTTCTTCACTCTTCTCTTCTTTATTTTGCAATTTCTCTATTTTCCAATTCTCTACTTTCGTTGGTAAATTGTCAATTGTGTCATTTGTCATCGACGAATAGGGGTCGCGAGTCGATTTCTTTAATTTACAATTTGTCGTTTGTCCAAACAAGAATCACCACTTGATTTCTTCTGTTTTTCCTACTTTATTGTTCTCTCTTTAAATTGCAATTTATCCTTTATTTCAAAGGAAAATCGCCAGTCAATTTCTTCTATTTTCCTTACTTCATTGCACTTCTCTCGTTGATCAATTTACAATTCGTCAAATCAATTTTCATTTATTATATTCATTATATTTATCATTTATCAATTTTCAATTATCATTTTCGGAAACTCGAGACTAATATAACATCAATTTCAGAATTGAAGAAGCAATTTCTAACTTCGTATATAAAATTTAGAATCTTTTATCAATTCGAAAAGCAACAATCAAATCGTAAATGATTTTTTCTCGTTTTTAAACTCTTTAAGGAGTTTGGAAGCGTTGAAATTATTGAAAATTATAAATTTAGAATAGAAATTATCTATTTCGGGCATCGTTGATCTATTTTCCGAAATATTCTATCTTCAGATTTATCAGAATTATCTGGCTTCGCTAACAGGAAGTCGAGCAAGGGGCGTATGCAATCTACGAGACAGGATACAGGTTAAAAACAGAAAAACGTCTTTTTCGTTTTATTCCTGTTCCTTTGATCCTCTATAACCGGTATTTTGTTCTCCGATAAGAACAAAAATTACACACGATTAAGGTTTATTTAAGAAATAGGAGTGGATAATTAACGTGTGCAGTGTTTGAACTTGTTTGATAGTACATTGGTAAATAAATAGTGGAATTAAACGAGAATTAGTAAATACAGATGTTTAATTTCAATACTACGTGTTTATAATCCAAGTTATTTCTTGATTTTAGTTAGAAATAGGAAGAATGTCAAGTGAGTATATTAAAACGTGTAATTCGAAGATGATTATTATTCTTAAATAAAAGTTTTATTTGTAAATTGCGTAATTAATTTTAATGAAAGGCAGGTTGGAGAAAAACTGAGGCTTTGAGTGTCTTAAAAATCATAGAATCATTAAACTCAAAATTATCAAAATTATTTAACATCGATTCAATTTCAATTCTACAAAATTCTTTGAAATATTAAAAATCCGAAAATACCGCACCTACGTTATTTCATTGGTCAATTTTCCAATTTTATTTCAGTGATAGGAAGCTCGGAGCAAAACAGAGGCTCACATGTTAATGTTAAAAGTCATGGAATCATTAAAATAAAAATTCTCAAAATTATTTAATTACGCAAAACTGTTTTCAACGCTAACAATTTGAAAATACCGCGTCTATGTAATTTCATTGGTTAATTTTCCAATTTTATTTTATTGATAGGAAGCTCGGAGTATCTTAGAAGTCATGGAATCATTAAATTCAAAATTATCAAAATTATTTAATTCCAAAAAACTCTTTCCAACGCAAACAAACCAAAAATACCTACATCATTTCACCCCTCAATTTCCCAGCTCGTGAAACACAGAATGATCCCTTCATCAACCCTTTATTCGCTTGCGAAAATTAAATTTCAACGCGAAATTTCATCGTTTCATCGTTGATTACTCTGTAAAAATTCTCATACAAACTGAAAGTCAATCCAGCATCCACCATCCACTATTCATAATCCATCCAAAGGCAACATCACCGATTCACGTTGTAAAAATTTTCATATAAACTGCAAGTTAATCCACCATCCACACCATACACACCATCCATCCAAAGGCAATATCACCGATTCACGCTGTAAAAATTAACCATCATCCACACCGTCCATCCAAAAACAATATCACCGATTCACGCTGTAAAAATTAATCCATCATCCACACCGTCCATCCAAAAACAATATCACCGATTCACGCTGTAAAAATTAATCCATCATCTACACCATCCATCCAAAAACATCACCGATTCACGCTGTAAAAATTAATCCAGCATTCACCATCTACACCATCCATTAAAAAACATCACCGATTCACGCTGTAAAAATTAATCCATCATCCACCAACCACACCACCCATCCAAAAGCAACATCACCGATTCACGCTGTAAAACTGTCCACATAAACTGCAAGTAACTCCACCATTCCCCATTCATCCACCATCCACACCAAAAATGAAAAACTCCATGGACCCTCCCCTAAACCCTTGTTCTCAATCGAATCAATAACAATCATCCCCAAAGTGTACCCCTGGAAGACACTCCCAAACCTCTCTATCGATCCTGAACTCGAAAAACCTCACTTAAAAGAACCCACTAGAGAGATTTCCTTCGGTATCAGTATGAAACGTTTGAAGAAGAATCGATAACTCGTCTAACGTAATGATAAAAGACAAGAAGAAGAAGAAGAATCCTATTCTAAAAGAAGAAACCTAACCTTGGAGAGAAGAGGGATTAAGGAAATAGCCGTTCGATGGAACGTATATAACGCTTGGTTGGAAGAAGGAGAGAAGAAAGATGATGAAGAAAAAGGGTCTAGGGAGGATGAAGAAAGGCGGAGGAGCAGCCATCAGCAGATGAGGGGGGTGGTCCAGGGGTAAAAGACGGTCGGTAAAAGAGAAGAGAAGACGAGGGTGAGAGCGAACGAGTGGTATAGCTTCTTTGTTCGATAGCTCACCGTGCGGACGCTCTTCCGATGGTAGGCAAAAACGGGTCTAGTTTCTTAGAAGCGGCGGTTCTCGCGCGGCAACGGCACCAGGAGCTCCGGCGACGCCGGCAGCAGCGGTTAGTATTTCGCTTTTTACCGGCATTGTAATCAAGGAAGGGTTAGGTGAGTTTTTGTCTAGTGCCTCTGCCGCCGCTTGGACAAAACACCGGACAGATGGACTGAGTCGCCGTTTCGAGACCCCTTTCTCTCCCTCTTTCCCTTATCTCACTCTCTTCATCTAGTCCAACCTTTACCGACTCTTCTTCTTCGGCTTCTTCTTCTTCGAAACATCGTAGTCTTCTCCCCCTTGGATCTCTCTTCGATAGAAGTACGTACTATGTGGATTTCTCTCGCGCGCGCGAGCGAGCTGGTTGCAACACCCTGGTTTAGGTCGCGTTATTCTGTCTTTGGAAGTTTGGTATTGTGCAACCATTTGTTGATATTAGGGTTAATATGGTGATTTAGATCTATCATGGTTTAAATTACTATTTTAGAAATTTTTAGTAGAAATTTCACGGTTAATTTTATTATTTTACTACCGTGGTTTAAATCGCTATTTTCTAAATTTTTGTTAAAAATTTCGTGTTTAACTTTATTATTTTAGTACCATGGTTGAAATCGCTATTTTCCAAATTTTTATTAAAAATTTCGCGTTTAACTTTATTACTTTACTATCTACCATGGTTTAAATCACTATTTTACAAATTTTTATTAAAAATTTCGCGTTTAATATACGTATATGTAGTCATTTTCGCGATGTCTCGTGTTATTCTATTATTTGAAGTTTCTACCTTTTTCTTATTTTTACCGTGAGTGTTAATTACGTTACTAATATGGCGATATTGATTAATTTATAGTTTATTATTGATCACAATTTTTGGTAATATATCGTGGAATATAGTAGATGTTAAACGTGTGTTATGCAATTTATTATGTCTCTCTTTTGCTCTCTGGTTGGAACACCCCGGTTTAGGTCGCGTTATTCTGTCTTTGGAAGTTTCACTTATTTTTGATATTGGGCAACCATTTGTTAATATTAGGGTTAATATGGTGATTTAGATCTATCATGGTTTAAATCGCTATTTTAGAAATTTTTAGTAGAAATTTCACGTTTAATTTTATTATTTTACTACCGTGGTTTAAATCGCTATTTTCTAAATTTTTATTAAAAATTTCGTGTTTAACTTTATTATTTTAGTACCATGGTTGAAATCGCTATTTTCCAAATTTTTATTAAAAATTTCGCGTTTAACTTTATTACTTTACTATCTACCATGGTTTAAATCACTATTTTCTAAATTTTTGTTAAAAATTTCACGTTTAACTTTATTATTTTACTACCAACCATGGTTTAAATCACTATTTTCCAAATTTTTGTTAAAAATTTCGTGTTTAACTTTATTATTTTAGTACCATGGTTGAAATCGCTATTTTCCAAATTTTTATTAAAAATTTCGCGTTTAACTTTATTACTTTACTATCTACCATGGTTTAAATCACTATTTTCTAAATTTTTGTTAAAAATTTCACGTTTAACTTTATTATTTTACTACCAACCATGGTTTAAATCACTATTTTCCAAATTTTTGTTAAAAATTTCGTGTTTAACTTTATTATTTTAGTACCATGGTTGAAATCGCTATTTTCCAAATTTTTATTAAAAATTTCGCGTTTAACTTTATTACTTTACTATCTACCATGGTTTAAATCACTATTTTCTAAATTTTTGTTAAAAATTTCACGTTTAACTTTATTATTTTACTACCAACCATGGTTTAAATCACTATTTTCCAAATTTTTGTTAAAAATTTCGTGTTTAACTTTATTATTTTAGTACCATGGTTGAAATCGCTATTTTCCAAATTTTTATTAAAAATTTCGCGTTTAACTTTATTACTTTACTATCTACCATGGTTTAAATCACTATTTTCTAAATTTTTGTTAAAAATTTCACGTTTAACTTTATTATTTTACTACCAACCATGGTTTAAATCACTATTTTCCAAATTTTTGTTAAAAATTTCGTGTTTAACTTTATTATTTTAGTACCATGGTTGAAATCGCTATTTTCCAAATTTTTATTAAAAATTTCGCGTTTAACTTTATTACTTTACTATCTACCATGGTTTAAATCACTATTTTCTAAATTTTTGTTAAAAATTTCACGTTTAACTTTATTATTTTACTACCAACCATGGTTTAAATCACTATTTTCCAAATTTTTGTTAAAAATTTCGTGTTTAACTTTATTATTTTAGTACCATGGTTGAAATCGCTATTTTCCAAATTTTTATTAAAAATTTCGCGTTTAACTTTATTACTTTACTATCTACCATGGTTTAAATCACTATTTTCTAAATTTTTGTTAAAAATTTCACGTTTAACTTTATTATTTTACTACCAACCATGGTTTAAATCACTATTTTCCAAATTTTTGTTAAAAATTTCGTGTTTAACTTTATTATTTTAGTACCATGGTTGAAATCGCTATTTTCCAAATTTTTATTAAAAATTTCGCGTTTAACTTTATTACTTTACTATCTACCATGGTTTAAATCACTATTTTCTAAATTTTTGTTAAAAATTTCACGTTTAACTTTATTATTTTACTACCAACCATGGTTTAAATCACTATTTTCCAAATTTTTGTTAAAAATTTCGTGTTTAACTTTATTATTTTAGTACCATGGTTGAAATCGCTATTTTCCAAATTTTTATTAAAAATTTCGCGTTTAACTTTATTACTTTACTATCTACCATGGTTTAAATCACTATTTTCTAAATTTTTGTTAAAAATTTCACGTTTAACTTTATTATTTTACTACCAACCATGGTTTAAATCACTATTTTCCAAATTTTTGTTAAAAATTTCGTGTTTAACTTTATTATTTTAGTACCATGGTTGAAATCGCTATTTTCCAAATTTTTATTAAAAATTTCGCGTTTAACTTTATTACTTTACTATCTACCATGGTTTAAATCACTATTTTCTAAATTTTTGTTAAAAATTTCACGTTTAACTTTATTATTTTACTACCAACCATGGTTTAAATCACTATTTTCCAAATTTTTGTTAAAAATTTCGTGTTTAACTTTATTATTTTAGTACCATGGTTGAAATCGCTATTTTCCAAATTTTTATTAAAAATTTCGCGTTTAACTTTATTACTTTACTATCTACCATGGTTTAAATCACTATTTTCTAAATTTTTGTTAAAAATTTCACGTTTAACTTTATTATTTTACTACCAACCATGGTTTAAATCACTATTTTCCAAATTTTTGTTAAAAATTTCGTGTTTAACTTTATTATTTTAGTACCATGGTTGAAATCGCTATTTTCCAAATTTTTATTAAAAATTTCGCGTTTAACTTTATTACTTTACTATCTACCATGGTTTAAATCACTATTTTCTAAATTTTTGTTAAAAATTTCACGTTTAACTTTATTATTTTACTACCAACCATGGTTTAAATCACTATTTTCCAAATTTTTGTTAAAAATTTCGTGTTTAACTTTATTATTTTAGTACCATGGTTGAAATCGCTATTTTCCAAATTTTTATTAAAAATTTCGCGTTTAACTTTATTACTTTACTATCTACCATGGTTTAAATCACTATTTTCTAAATTTTTGTTAAAAATTTCACGTTTAACTTTATTATTTTACTACCAACCATGGTTTAAATCACTATTTTCCAAATTTTTGTTAAAAATTTCGTGTTTAACTTTATTATTTTAGTACCATGGTTGAAATCGCTATTTTCCAAATTTTTATTAAAAATTTCGCGTTTAACTTTATTACTTTACTATCTACCATGGTTTAAATCACTATTTTCTAAATTTTTNTCTTCTTCTTAAAATCATAATTTCTCCCTTTTTTCCTTCGCTAGCCTCTTTATCGCACCCCACCCTAGCCCCCTTTTTATTTCTCGCGTTATTCTCTATCTTTCTCTCTCTTCAACCCTTGCTTTCTTCTCTCTCCTCTTCGTCTTTGTATCTCTTCTTCCTCTTCACATCCTAATCTCTCCCTTAGTTCCTTCGCTAGTCCCTCTATCGCACCCTACTCTGTACCCCCTTTTTATCTCCCGCATTATTCTCCATCTCTTTCTCTCTCTCTCTCTTCAGCCCTTGCTTCTCTCTTCTCTCTCATTTTCATCACTGTATCTGACCTGTCTCTCTTCTTCTTCTACCAAACATCGTAATCTCTCCCCTTAATTTCTTCGCTACCCTCTCTGGTCCCTCTTTTTTATCTCTCGCGTTATTCTCTCTCTATTTCTCTCTATCTCTTCTCTCTCTCTTCTTCTCTCCTTTTCGTCGTTGTATCTGACCTGTCTCTCTTCTTCTTCTTCACATCGCAATCTCTCCCCTTGATTTCTTCGCTACCCTCTCTATCGCACCCCACTCTGGCCCCCCTTTTTATCTCTCTCTCTATTTCTCTCTATCTCTTCTCTCTCTCTTCTTCTCTCCTTTTCGTCGCTGTATTTGACCTGTCTCTCTCTTCTTCTATCATACATAGTAATCTCTTCCTTTAATTTCTTCGCTACCCTCTCCATCGCACCGCACTCTGGCCCCCCTTTTTATCTCTCGCATTATTCCCTAACTCTCCCTCTCTCTCTCTCTTTCTTCGACCCTTACTCTCTTCTCTCTCCTTTTCATCGTTGTATCTGACCTATCATCTCTCTTCTTCTTCTTCTTCACATCGCAATCTCTCCCCTTGATTTCTTCGCTACCCTCTCTATCGCACCCTACTCTGGCCCCCCTTTTTATCTCTCACTCTATCTCTCTCCTCTCTCTCTTCTTCGTGTCAGCCCGTTTTACCTTACCGTTTTCGTTCCCCACAGAGTTGCCCTCTTCAGCCCCTCCCCCTGGTATACACGAGCACCAGCAGCACGCGGAGCTTCTCTAGGATACTATTTTACTTATCCCCACTTTTTGCCTACCCTCTCTCTCCTGGTGAACTCCCCTTCGACGGGAAGGGAGGAAAAAACTAATTTGCTGGTCAACGATCAACGAAGGGAGAGAGAGAGAGGAAGGGATGCTGCTGCTAGGGGAGATCACGTAGGATCTTTTTAACCAGCACAACCATTCCTTGGGGTTAATTGTAACGTTTTGTTTGCCAGCTTCAGTTTCCAGGCTTCTTGCGATGGTTAATCTTCGTTTTTCCAGTCGATCGTCGATGAGTTTGATGCGTTGAGGATTTTAAGGAACGGTTTATTGATTTTCAAGAGATTAGGTTCTTTCTTAACCCTTTGCACTCGAGAGGTGACTCTCAGTCACTATTCGTTTTAATGCCATAGCTCGAATTCGAATAAGCGATAATAACTATCGTAGGAAGCTTAATTTTAGGAAAGTAGGATTACAGGATAACATCAAAGTTACCGATAGACAAATGTTGTTTTTTTCGAAATCAAACGTTGAGTTTCGCGAGCTTTACAGGGGGACGAAGCGCGAATCGACGAAAGCTTTAAAAGAGAGACCTTCGACGGTATATGCAGAGACTTTTGCGAGATTTGAGAGACTAGAGAGATTCGAGAGATCCGAGAATATCGTCGTCAAATTCGAAGAAGCGTTTTTTGTCTTCCCACTCGTTAAAGAGTGAAATTTCGTGAGTTCTATTAGTTCCTTTAACCGTTCTCGTTGTATCTTCGATTCTTTCTATAAACCAAGGCGAAAGAAAACCCACCTTTGGTTTTCTACGCTATATTAAAAATAACTACACGCGAAATATCGAAATAAAATACTTCCGTTCGTTCCAAAGGCAAACGTATAATTTTCTTTGCATATTTTCACATATGGGGTATCACCGAGCTTATAGAAACGTAAGAAAAGCTTCTTCTTCGTAGCGAAAAATCCTTCGAGTGCAAAGGGTTAACGAGTAGAATCGTTTCTTGGGGTTAATTGTAACGTTTTGTTTGCTAGATTCAGTTTCCAGGCTTCTTGCGATGGTTAATCTTCGTTTTTCCAGTCGTTCGACGATAAGTTTGATGCGTAGAGAATTTTAAGGAAAGGTTTATTGATATTTTGAAGAGATTAGGTTTGAGAAGATAAGTGCAAAGCGATTTTCATAGGTTTTTGAAGTTTTAAACGTGAAATAAACGTGAAGATTAAATCGAAGAGATTGGATTATGAAAAATTAGAAGCAAAATGAAGCTACGCGTGCTTGATAACTCGAAGCTAGCTTATAACTTTTTATAATTCAATTTTCGATGATCCTCTCAACGATTTTATGCCTCAGGGAGTTAAATTACTAATTATTATTATCTTAAGCAGTTTATTAATCCTAAACTTTAACTACTAAAGTCGTTTATAATTTTTCATAGTTCAAATTCCCGTCTCTACAGTCCAATACCTCAAGGAGTTAAATTACTAATTATTATTAATTTAAGCAATCTATTAATCCCCAATTCGAACTACCTAAATAATTTACAATTTTTCAAAATTCTATATCTCCACGTTAATTCCTTAAAAGAAAGCAACACAATCTTGACAAATCAAATCTACATCAATCCAAGCATCTTAAAATATTTCCCAATGAAATTTTTCGTCTTCGCGAAACTATGCCTCAAGGAGTTAAATTACTAATTGTTATTAATTTAAGCAATCTATTAATCTCCGATTCTACCTATCCAAGTAATTTATAATTTTTCACGATCAAATTTTCTCGTTTCGGTGATCCTATACCTCAAGGAGTTAAATTACAAATTATTATTAACTTGAGCAATCTATTAATCCCTGATTGTAACAACTTAAGTAATTTACAATTTTTCAAAATTTTATATCTCACCGTTAATTCCACAAAACGAAACTATACGAGCTTGATAAATCAAAGCTATATCAATGTAAGTAACTTATAATTTTTCGTCTTGGCGATCCTATGCTTCAAGGAGTTAAATTACTAATTATTATTAATTTAAGCAATCTATTAATCCCCAATTCTAACTACCTAATTAGTTTAGAATTTTTCATAATTGAAATTTACGTCTCTACGATCCTATACCTCAAGGAATTAAATTACTAATTATTATTAATTTAAGCAATCTATTAATCCCCAATTCTAACTACCTAATTAGTTTAGAATTTTTCATAATTGAAATTTACGTCTCTACGATCCTATACCTCAAGGAATTAAATTACTAATTATTATTAATTTAAGCAATCTATTAATCCCCAATTCTAACTACCTAATTAGTTTAGAATTTTTCATAATTGAAATTTACGTCTCTACGATCCTATACCTCAAGGAATTAAATTACTAATTATTATTAATTTAAGCAATCTATTAATCCCCAATTCTAACTACCTAATTAGTTTAGAATTTTTCATAATTGAAATTTACGTCTCTACGATCCTATACCTCAAGGAATTAAATTACTAATTATTATTAATTTAAGCAATCTATTAATCCCCAATTCTAACTACCTAATTAGTTTAGAATTTTTCATAATTGAAATTTACGTCTCTACGATCCTATACCTCAAGGAATTAAATTACTAATTATTATTAATTTAAGCAATCTATTAATCCCCAATTCTAACTACCTAATTAGTTTAGAATTTTTCATAATTGAAATTTACGTCTCTACGATCCTATACCTCAAGGAATTAAATTACTAATTATTATTAATTTAAGCAATCTATTAATCCCCAATTCTAACTACCTAATTAGTTTAGAATTTTTCATAATTGAAATTTACGTCTCTACGATCCTATACCTCAAGGAATTAAATTACTAATTATTATTAATTTAAGCAATCTATTAATCCCCAATTCTAACTACCTAATTAGTTTAGAATTTTTCATAATTGAAATTTACGTCTCTACGATCCTATACCTCAAGGAATTAAATTACTAATTATTATTAATTTAAGCAATCTATTAATCCCCAATTCTAACTACCTAATTAGTTTAGAATTTTTCATAATTGAAATTTACGTCTCTACGATCCTATACCTCAAGGAATTAAATTACTAATTATTATTAATTTAAGCAATCTATTAATCCCCAATTCTAACTACCTAATTAGTTTAGAATTTTTCATAATTGAAATTTACGTCTCTACGATCCTATACCTCAAGGAATTAAATTACTAATTATTATTAATTTAAGCAATCTATTAATCCCCAATTCTAACTACCTAATTAGTTTAGAATTTTTCATAATTGAAATTTACGTCTCTACGATCCTATACCTCAAGGAATTAAATTACTAATTATTATTAATTTAAGCAATCTATTAATCCCCAATTCTAACTACCTAATTAGTTTAGAATTTTTCATAATTGAAATTTACGTCTCTACGATCCTATACCTCAAGGAATTAAATTACTAATTATTATTAATTTAAGCAATCTATTAATCCCCAATTCTAACTACCTAATTAGTTTAGAATTTTTCATAATTGAAATTTACGTCTCTACGATCCTATACCTCAAGGAATTAAATTACTAATTATTATTAATTTAAGCAATCTATTAATCCCCAATTCTAACTACCTAATTAGTTTAGAATTTTTCATAATTGAAATTTACGTCTCTACGATCCTATACCTCAAGGAATTAAATTACTAATTATTATTAATTTAAGCAATCTATTAATCCCCAATTCTAACTACCTAATTAGTTTAGAATTTTTCATAATTGAAATTTACGTCTCTACGATCCTATACCTCAAGGAATTAAATTACTAATTATTATTAATTTAAGCAATCTATTAATCCCCAATTCTAACTACCTAATTAGTTTAGAATTTTTCATAATTGAAATTTACGTCTCTACGATCCTATACCTCAAGGAATTAAATTACTAATTATTATTAATTTAAGCAATCTATTAATCCCCAATTCTAACTACCTAATTAGTTTAGAATTTTTCATAATTGAAATTTACGTCTCTACGATCCTATACCTCAAGGAATTAAATTACTAATTATTATTAATTTAAGCAATCTATTAATCCCCAATTCTAACTACCTAATTAGTTTAGAATTTTTCATAATTGAAATTTACGTCTCTACGATCCTATACCTCAAGGAATTAAATTACTAATTATTATTAATTTAAGCAATCTATTAATCCCCAATTCTAACTACCTAATTAGTTTAGAATTTTTCATAATTGAAATTTACGTCTCTACGATCCTATACCTCAAGGAATTAAATTACTAATTATTATTAATTTAAGCAATCTATTAATCCCCAATTCTAACTACCTAATTAGTTTAGAATTTTTCATAATTGAAATTTACGTCTCTACGATCCTATACCTCAAGGAATTAAATTACTAATTATTATTAATTTAAGCAATCTATTAATCCCCAATTCTAACTACCTAATTAGTTTAGAATTTTTCATAATTGAAATTTACGTCTCTACGATCCTATACCTCAAGGAATTAAATTACTAATTATTATTAATTTAAGCAATCTATTAATCCCCAATTCTAACTACCTAATTAGTTTAGAATTTTTCATAATTGAAATTTACGTCTCTACGATCCTATACCTCAAGGAATTAAATTACTAATTATTATTAATTTAAGCAATCTATTAATCCCCAATTCTAACTACCTAATTAGTTTAGAATTTTTCATAATTGAAATTTACGTCTCTACGATCCTATACCTCAAGGAATTAAATTACTAATTATTATTAATTTAAGCAATCTATTAATCCCCAATTCTAACTACCTAATTAGTTTAGAATTTTTCATAATTGAAATTTACGTCTCTACGATCCTATACCTCAAGGAATTAAATTACTAATTATTATTAATTTAAGCAATCTATTAATCCCCAATTCTAACTACCTAATTAGTTTAGAATTTTTCATAATTGAAATTTACGTCTCTACGATCCTATACCTCAAGGAATTAAATTACTAATTATTATTAATTTAAGCAATCTATTAATCCCCAATTCGAACTACCTAAATAATTTACAATTTTTCAAAATTCTATATCTCCACGTTAATTCCTTAAAAGAAAGCAACACAATCTTGACAAATCAAATCTACATCAATCCAAGCATCTTAAAATATTTCCCAATGAAATTTTTCGTCTTCGCGAAACTATGCCTCAAGGAGTTAAATTACTAATTGTTATTAATTTAAGCAATCTATTAATCTCCGATTCTACCTATCCAAGTAATTTATAATTTTTCACGATCAAATTTTCTCGTTTCGGTGATCCTATACCTCAAGGAGTTAAATTACAAATTATTATTAACTTGAGCAATCTATTAATCCCTGATTGTAACAACTTAAGTAATTTACAATTTTTCAAAATTTTATATCTCACCGTTAATTCCACAAAACGAAACTATACGAGCTTGATAAATCAAAGCTATATCAATGTAAGTAACTTATAATTTTTCGTCTTGGCGATCCTATGCTTCAAGGAGTTAAATTACTAATTATTATTAATTTAAGCAATCTATTAATCCCCAATTCTAACTACCTAATTAGTTTAGAATTTTTCATAATTGAAATTTACGTCTCTACGATCCTATACCTCAAGGAGTTAAATTACTAATTATTATTAATTTAAGCAATCTATTAATCCCTAATTCTAACTACCTAAGTAGTTTATAATTTTTCATAATTTACTTCTCATCTCGACGATCCTATACCTCAAGGAGTTAAATTACTAATTCTTATTAATTTAAGCAATCTATTAATCCCCAATTCTAACTACCTAATTAGTTTATAATTTTTCATAATTGAAATTTACGTCTCTACGATCCTATACCTCAAGGAGTTAAATTACTAATTATTATTAATTTAAGCAATCTATTAATCCCCAATTCTAACTACCTAATTAGTTTAGAATTTTTCATAATTGAAATTTACGTCTCTACGATCCTATACCTCAAGGAGTTAAATTACTAATTATTATTAATTTAAGCAATCTATTAATCCCCAATTCTAACTACCTAATTAGTTTAGAATTTTTCATAATTGAAATTTACGTCTCTACGATCCTATACCTCAAGGAGTTAAATTACTAATTATTATTAATTTAAGCAATCTATTAATCCCCAATTCTAACTACCTAATTAGTTTAGAATTTTTCATAATTGAAATTTACGTCTCTACGATCCTATACCTCAAGGAGTTAAATTACTAATTATTATTAATTTAAGCAATCTATTAATCCCCAATTCTAACTACCTAATTAGTTTAGAATTTTTCATAATTGAAATTTACGTCTCTACGATCCTATACCTCAAGGAGTTAAATTACTAATTATTATTAATTTAAGCAATCTATTAATCCCCAATTCTAACTACCTAATTAGTTTAGAATTTTTCATAATTGAAATTTACGTCTCTACGATCCTATACCTCAAGGAGTTAAATTACTAATTATTATTAATTTAAGCAATCTATTAATCCCCAATTCTAACTACCTAATTAGTTTAGAATTTTTCATAATTGAAATTTACGTCTCTACGATCCTATACCTCAAGGAGTTAAATTACTAATTATTATTAATTTAAGCAATCTATTAATCCCCAATTCTAACTACCTAATTAGTTTAGAATTTTTCATAATTGAAATTTACGTCTCTACGATCCTATACCTCAAGGAGTTAAATTACTAATTATTATTAATTTAAGCAATCTATTAATCCCCAATTCTAACTACCTAATTAGTTTAGAATTTTTCATAATTGAAATTTACATCTCGACGATCCTATACCTCAAGGAGTTAAATTACTAATTATTATTAATTTAAGCAATCTATTAATCCCCAATTCTAACTACCTAATTAGTTTAGAATTTTTCATAATTGAAATTTACATCTCGACGATCCTATACCTCAAGGAGTTAAATTACTAATTATTATTAATTTAAGCAATCTATTAATCCCCAATTCTAACTACCTAATTAGTTTAGAATTTTTCATAATTGAAATTTACATCTCGACGATCCTATACCTCAAGGAGTTAAATTACTAATTATTATTAATTTAAGCAATCTATTAATCCCCAATTCTAACTACCTAATTAGTTTAGAATTTTTCATAATTGAAATTTACATCTCGACGATCCTATACCTCAAGGAGTTAAATTACTAATTATTATTAATTTAAGCAATCTATTAATCCCCAATTCTAACTACCTAATTAGTTTAGAATTTTTCATAATTGAAATTTACATCTCGACGATCCTATACCTCAAGGAGTTAAATTACTAATTATTATTAATTTAAGCAATCTATTAATCCCCAATTCTAACTACCTAATTAGTTTAGAATTTTTCATAATTGAAATTTACGTCTCTACGATCCTATACCTCAAGGAGTTAAATTACTAATTATTATTAATTTAAGCAATCTATTAATCCCCAATTCTAACTACCTAATTAGTTTATAATTTTTCATAATTGAAATTTACGTCTCTACGATCCAATACCTCAAGGAGTTAAATTACTAATTATTATTAATTTAAGCAATCTATTAATCACCAATTCTAACTACCTAAATAATTTACAATTTTTCAAAATCTACCCGTTAATTCCTTAAAATAAATCCACCCAATCTTGATAAAACAAATCTACATCAATCCAAGTATCTCAAACTATTCCCACTGCAATATCTGTCCGTTAATTCCTGAAAACAACTGCAGATTCTGCAGTGATTCCCGGTGTAGCTGGAAGAAGTGGGCAAAAAATGTGAGACCAGTCATTTTGTTACCGGGGGTCTGGTTCTAGCGTTAAAAACGGGGGGCAGGTCGACGCGTGTGTCCATTGGGCCTAAGAAAACGTATTTCCCATCTTCGGGGGTAGCAGCTTGGCGGCAGACATTGGCCAGGGACCGTTTTTGAGTTGCCAGGGTGGGGCCCGGATTCCATCCTCCAACGGCCTGCCTCCGTCGCTTTTCCATCCCCTGCTGTTTAAAACCTTCTTCTCCCCCTCCCTTAAGCGCATTTTAAAGCATGGTCGGCTGGATTTTGTGCCCGCATGCCGCGCCATCGAGAAAAAACTGGCAGTCCGTTAAAATTGCAAAACACCACGACACGTAATCTTTATTTGGTGGCGGCACCGAGCGGGATGAAATCTCGTCGTGGTACGATCGCTACGGTTAGGCTGTCGTGTACGATGTGCTAGCTTGTTTTATTGTTACTATTAAACCTTTTACGGAACGCTAAAAGGTGATGAAGTACTGTTCATACAGCGTGTACCTTTTTGTTACCGGGGATTTTTAGTAATTAACACATTGCGATTTGATTGAGGGAAATTGTACCAAGAGGTTCATGTGTTTTAAGGTGGATTCATTAGTATATGTTTATTTCGGAGATTAAAATTGGATGTAAGTTTTGGAAATTCTTTGAATTTGTTGTTGGGTAGGATATGGTATATATGATATATAAATTATGTGAGATTTGAGAGATTTGAAAGATTTGAGCTAAGAACACGTGATGAGTTGGTCTTGTTATTATAGTGCAAAGAGTTAATATATTGTAAAGTATTGACTAATTTACTAATATAACGTTATTAATATAATATAACAATAATATAATATAACGATAATATAATACAACGATAATATAACGATATCAATTAATTTATATTTTTCCTTTTTTAGTAATTAACACATTGCGATTTGATTGAGGAAAATTGTACCAAGAGGTTCATGTGTTTTAAGGTGGATTCATTAGTATATGTTTATTTCGGAGATTAAAATTGGATGTAAGTTTTGAGAATTCTTTGAATTTGTTGTTGGGTAGGATATGGTATATATGATATATAAATTATGTGAGATTTGAGAGATTTGAGAGATTTGAAAGATTTGAGCAAAGAACTCGTGATGAGTTGGTCTCACTATTATAGTGCAAAGAGTTAATATATTGTAAAGTACTGATTAATTTACTAATATAACGTTACTAATATAATACAACGATAATATAACAATAATATAATATAACGATATCGATTAATTTATATTTTTCCTTTTTTAGTAATTAATCCACTGCGATTTCATTAAGAAGAATTGTACGTTGAGGTAGAAGAAGCGTTTAAGTTTGATTGACTAGTATACGTTTATTTCAACGATTAAAATTGAATATAAGTTTTGAGAATTCTTTGAATCTGCAGTTGGGTAGGATATGATATATATGATATATAAATTATGTGAGATTTGAGAGATTTGAGAGATTTGATTTGGAGAACTCGTGATGAGTTAGTCTCGCTATTATAGTGCAAAGAATTTATATTAACTCTATTGTACTGACTAATTTACTAACATAACGTTATTAATATAATATAACGATAATATAACGATATCGATTAATTTATACTTTCCTTTTTTAGTAATTAACACATTGCCGTTTGATTGAGGGAAATTGCACGTCGAGACAGAAGTGTTTTAAATTTGATTGACTAGTATACGTTTATTTTGACGATAAAAATTGGATAAAAATTGGATAAAAAGTTTATTAATTCTTTGAATTTGTTGTTCGTTAGGATATAGTAAATACGATTATGGTCGCGTGATGAACGTAGTTTATAATCATGAGATTTGAGATTAGTAATTAACCCATTGCCATTTGATTAAGAAAAATTGCACGTTGAGATAGAAGAAGTGTTTCATTCCGATTGACCAATACAATACGTTTATTCCGGCGATTAAAATTGGATAAAAATTTCGGAAATTCTTCGAATTTATGATTGGTTAGAATATGGTAAATAGATAAATTATGGTCGCGTGATAAACATAAATTATAATCATGAGATTTGATTTGAAGAACTCGTGACGAGTTGATCTCGCTATTATAGTGCAAATATCGATATTATTATTATATATATTATCGATATTAATATATCTCGAAGCATTGTCTATATTTATTGTATACTGGATTAATCACTTTACTAATTTATTAATTTACACTTTCCCAATGACCAAAATTTTTGGTAATATATTGTGAAATATAGTAGATGCTAAGTGCGTGCTATATTTATTTATTATGTTATTAAAATGACATAAATTTTTAACAATTGATATATAATATGAAACGTCATATTAATTACATTATATTAATTACGTTACTAGTATAGCGATATCGATTAATTTATATTTTCCGATTACTAATGTAAAATCTTGGAAACTTTTCATTTCGACATTTTCGTGTATTTTTAAAATCGTTTTAGCATTGATAAAATGAATGGTGTCCCGCTGTAATATAGTATTAAAAACATATATACGCGAAGCTAATTACTGCAAAAAAGGTTGACGTTACAAAATTTACAAGATAGCCGTGAACATTATCTTTTTTCCTTGTAACATGGAACTTGATCAAAGATTTGTCCAATCCTACTGCCAATAAATGTAATGTGATATCTAAAAAACTCTCAAAATACTTTAAATACAGTAAATTTATAACGCCACATTTTATTAATATGTTACACTAATAAAATACGCAATTTATATTTTAGTAT
>NIJG01000991.1:17932-35903 GCA_002201625.1 Euglossa dilemma | reverse complement strand
ATCCCGGAATACCCGATTTGACTTTCGGAATCACAGGAATGGTGAAGCTATCGACCCAGTCGTTCGACTCCCAGAGAATATGGTTGCGATCTCGAAGGATTGGACACTGGATCTTCTAATTCATACATGAAATTAATGTGCCCTTCACTCCATTGTATACTAACTTGTTTCCGTTTACACCAAGCATCACGCTAAGTGCAGGGCGTTAGCTTCTCTGAGGTTAATGCCTGAGTTAAAAAGTGTGACTCTATATCTGTATGTAGCGTTCTCCGACGGATTGTCTATGTACTTTATTATTCACACCGCGAATTGAAGTGTCTATGGCCAAAATCATTCTGCGTATTTTCACCCGGAATACCTGCTTTGATTCTCGGAATGACATGTTTGGTGGAGCTACTGACGTATCTGTGCGACTCTTACGGAAGGTGATAACGGTCTGAGACGGTTTGACCCCCAATATTCTAATCCACACATGAAATTAATGTGTCCCATCTGTTACAAATGCAAAGATATTTGTTTAGGTCAATATTATGTTATTACATCGCTACAGCGCTGTACGTTCTGGGAAGGCGAGGTATTCAGGAAATGGTTTGACTCTATTGTAAGGTGCAACGTCTTCCAACCACATGACTCACTACAATAGTATACATACCGTGGAATAAGGTGTCTACTGCCAACAACGTTCGCGGACTTACCCCCGGAATTCCTGGTCTGATTCGCGGAAATGCAAGAAAGATGAATCTGTTGACTTATCCGTTAGACTCTCAAAGATGTTTTAACGTTTTCGATCGGTCTGGCACTCTATCTGCTCACTCATACACGAAATAACGGTGACCACCTTCTACAATGTATACTCATTTATTTCCGTGAACATTGGGCACGACACCCGCAACAGCGGGGTATGTTCTTGGTAGGCAAGGTATTTGGTAAAAAGAATGACTACTCGAATTGGTTACGTTCTCCGACGGTTTGAATCCCTAGATTCACATCCAAACCGCGAAATAAGGTGTCCATTGCCAATAGTGTACAGCGGAACTACTCCCGGCATGCCTAGCTTGGATATCGGAATAACAGGGTAGAAGAAGCTATTCACTTAGCCGTTCGATTCTCAAAGAATGTGGTAACATTCTCAAACGGTTTGACACCTGATTTGCTAATTCGTACTTGAAATTAAGCTGCCCGACGCTAAAATATATACTAATTTGTATCTCTGATCACGAAGTTATGCTCTCGATGCTGCGGGATAGGATCATGGTGGGAGAGGTCTTCGGTAAAACTTTTGACATTAAACCAATAGGTACCTTTCTGCAAGGGATAGGCTCTGTACCTTAATATTAAATCCGTGAATTAAGGTGACAGTTATCAATACTGTTCTTCGGACAAACTCCCGGATTACCCTGCCCTGGGAAACAAAGAATATCTAATACTACTTTCATATCCGTTCGAATCGCAAAAAGGGTAGTGATATTCTCTAACGCTTTGACTTTGGGTGCCGATATTTATGCAAAACGTGTGGTGTCCGTCCGCTAAAACTTCTAGTACTTTGTTTCCGTGAACGTTAAGCAGGATACTCGCTACAGCGGGTTAGGTACTCGGAAGGTACGGTATTCGGTAATAGGAATATCTTTATACGAATTGGAAATGTTCTCCAACGGTTTCACTCTCTACATTCATAATCATACCGTGAATTAAGGTATTACCATCCAATAATCTTCAGCTGATTTGCTCCCGGATTACCATATTTTCCTCTCAGAATTACAGGATAGATGACGCTATTGACTTAGACGTTCGACTCCCAAAGAAGGTGGGAACGTCCTCGAGCTGTTTAAGGCCTCAATCTTCTGATGCATACATGAAGATAAGTTGCCGCTCACTAAAATCAAGACTTATTTCTTACTCTGAACACGTAGTTATACCGTTGATACTGCGGGTGAGTTCTTCGGAGAGTAAGGTCTTCTGCAAAACATTTGACTTTATACCAATCGGTAAGCTTCTGCAACGGTTTGACAGTCTGCATTAATCTTCCGTGAATTGAGGTGGCTATGTCCAATGATGTTGAGCAGATTTACTCCAGGAATACCTGGTATTACTAGCGGAAACACAGGATATCTGAAACAATCGTCATAGCCGTTTGAATGTCATAGAAGGTGATAATGGTCTCCAAGGTTTTGACATTCGATTTTCTTATTCGTACATGAAATTATGGTCCGCGTCAATTATATGTATACTAATATGATTCTTTGAAAATGAAGTAATACTAACCGTAATGCGAGTTAGCTTCTGGGAAGGGACCCCTTCTGTGTGAAGTTAACTTAATAGGAAGAGGTAACGGTCCACAGCGGTTTGACTATGTACTTAATAATCATACCGCGAATTAATGTGTCCATTGTCTCTACTGTACACGGTATTTACTCCGGGTGTACCTTGCCTGGCTCTCGGAATCGCGGGCTAGCTGAAGCTATTGGCTTCGCCGTTCGACTCTAAAAGAAGCTGGTCACGATCTCGTAATATTTGTCACACGACTTTGCTGTGTATACATGAAAATAATATGCCCGCCAGCTGTAATGTTCTCAAATTTCTTTAGGTCAGCATCAAGCAAGGTACTCGGTACAGCGGATTAGGTTCACTTACGGTAAGGTATTAGGTAAGAAGAATGACATTATAAGAATTGGTAATGATCTCTGACAGTTTGACTCTCTACCTTAATATTCATAGAGTGAATTATGGTGTCTACTGCCAATGCTATTCAGTGGATATATTCCCGGATTACCCTGCTTGACACTCGGTATTACAGGATAGGTGAAACTATTGCCATAGCTGTGCATTCTTCTTTTTCGAATATGAAATTAAGGTATCTATCACTATAAGGAACGTTAATTTGCTTTACTGGACACGAAGTTATATTCTCGATGAAGCCGGTGAGTGTTCGCGAAAGTTAAGGCCTTCGGTAATACGTTTGACTATCTACCAATTGGTAACGCTCTCAGAAGTTTGACGCACTACTTTAATATTTATACCGTCAAATAGGGTGTCTAATGCCAATACNCGGAGTGTATTGCCAATACGGTACGGGGTACATACTCCCAGTGTGCCTATTTTGTCTCTCGGGGTCCTGGAATACGTGAAGCTATTAACTTAGCCGGTCGAATCTCAAAGAAGGTGGTAACTTTCTCGAACGGTTCGAGACTGGATATAGTAATTAATACATGAAATTAAGGCGCCCGTCACTAAAATATCTACTAATTTGTTTCCATAATCACGAAGTTATACTGCTCGACACAACGGGTCAGTTTTTCGGACGATATGGTCCTCGGTAAAGCGTTTGACTTTATTGCTATTTGTAACGTTTTCAAACGGTCTGACGCTATATTTTAATATTCAAACCGTGAATTAAGGTATCTATTACCAAAAGTGTTCAGCGGAGTAGTCTCGGTATACCTGGTATGGCTCTCGGAGTCGCAGGATGGGTGATGATATTGACTCAGCCGTTCGTCTCTAACACACTGTGGCAACGATCTTGAGTGGTTTCATCCTCAAACTTCTAATTAGCACATGAAGACAAGGTGCCCGTCTCTATAATTTGTACTAATTTGTTTCCCTCAGCACTATGTTATACCCTCGTTATAGCGTGGCAGGTCCTCGGAAGGTAAGCTATCCGGTAAAGAGTTTAATACCGTGTCAATAGGTAACGTTCGACAACGGTTTGACGCCATACCTTAATTTTCATACTGTGAAATAAGGTCTGTATCGCCAATAATCAGAAGGACATTTACTCCTGGAATACCTGGTTTGACTCTCGGAATCAAAGGATAGATAAATCTACTGACTTAGCCGTGCAACTGTCTAACAAGCTGGGATCGTTCTCGAACTGATTGACTCTGATCATCATGTAGATACATGACATTATGGTGCCCGTCACCAGAATCAATACTAATTTGTTTCTCGGAACACGAAGCGGGACACTCCCTCCAGCCCGACTGTTTCTCCGCAGGTAAGGTTCTCTGTAAAAAGAATGACGTCATATAAACTTGTAATGTTCACAGACGGTTTGAATATCTATATTAATATTCGTACTTTGAAATAGTGTGTATATTGCCAATAGAATTCAGCGGATTTGCTCTAGAAATGTCTCGTTTGGCTCTAGGAGTCACAGGATAGATGAAGCTATTGACCTAACCGTTCAACTCTTAGAGAGGTCGGTAACGGTCTCGAAATGCTTGACACACGATATTCTAATTCGTACATGATGTAAAGGTGACCGTCACTCAAAAGAATACTATTTTCATTCTCTGAACA
This sequence comes from Euglossa dilemma, assembly GCA_002201625.1. NCBI lineage: Eukaryota > Metazoa > Arthropoda > Insecta > Hymenoptera > Apidae > Euglossa > Euglossa dilemma. The sequence goes on along the minus strand of NIJG01000991.1, from coordinate 31,607 downwards.
CAATGTTATAATCTCGATGAAGCGGCTGATGTTCACAGAAGGTATGGCCTTCGGAGAAATGTTTGATTTCATACCAATTCTAATCGCCCTCAAACGGTTTCGCGCTCCACTTTAATATTCAAACCGTGCATTAAGGTGCCTCTTGAAAATACTGCACAGCGCATTTACTCCCGTATTACCTGATATGACTCTCGAAATCACAGGATACCTGAAGTTGTTTCCCTAGACGTTCGAATGACATAGAAGCTGGCAAGGGTCTCGAACGATTCGAACCTCGATCTTCTAATTCATACATGAAATTAGTGTGCTCGTCCCTAAGACGTATACTAATTCGTCCCACGGAAAACAATTTTATACTCTCGATACAGCGGGTTGGTTTTAAGGAGGGTAAAGTCATCGGTAAATCGTTTGACTTGGTAGGAATGATTAACGATCCCATACGGTTTGACGCTTTACTTATATAATAATACCGTTAATTATGGTATTTGTTGCCAAAACACTTCAGCGGATATACTCCCGTATCACCTAATATGACACTCGGAATCACGGGATAGGAGAAGCTATTGTGTCAGATGTGCGATTTCATATAGAATGTGGTAACGTTCTGGACCAGTTTGCCTCCCGATCTTCGCATGCAGACATGAAATGAAGGTGCTCATCTCTACAATGTATACTAATTTTGAAGCTCTGAACACGAAGTTGTACTCACGATACTGAGGGTCAATTTCTCGGTGGGTAAGTTCTTCCGTAAAACTTTTGACATTATACCAATGGGATACTTTTTATAAGGGTTAGACTCTGTACATTAATATTCAAACCGTGAATTAAGGAGTCCACTGCAAATAGCGTACAGTGGAATGACTGCCAGAATACATGATTTAACTTTCCGATTCACACGATATGTGAAACGATGGACTTAGCCGTTCGTCTCTCACAGAACGTGGTAATGTGCTCCAACGGTTTGTCCCTCGATTTTCCAATCCATGCATGAAATTATGGTGCTCATCACGAAAGTGAATACCACTTTCGTGCTGTGAACACGAAGTTATACTCTCGAAACGGCAGACCAGTTGCACCGAAGGTAAGGCTATCGGTAAAGTGTTTGGCTCTATACCAATATGTAACGTGTACAACGGCTTGACGGTCTGCTTTAATATTCAAACCGTGAATTGAGGTAGCTATTGCCATTATCATTCACCGCATTTACTCCCGGAGTATCTGGTTTAACTTTCGGAATCACACGATATTTACAGCTATTGGCTTAGCCGTTCGTCTCTCATAGAAGGTGGTAACGTTCTCGAACGGTTTGATACTCGATCTACGAATTTATTCCTGAAATAAAGGTGCCCGTCACTGAAATGTAAACTAATATATATCTCTCAACCCGAAGTTATGCTTTCGTTACGGCAGATTAGGTTCTCGGAAGATAAGGGCCCCGGAAGGAAGAATGACTATATTCACAATGTTAGCGACCCTTAACGGATTGTCACTGTAGTTTAGTACTCATACGGTGAATTAATGAGTCTAGTGCCAACACCGTTCAGCGGAATTACTCGCGGATTACCTGATTTTCCCCTTGGAACCACATGACAGGTGAACCTATTGGCCTAACCGTTCGAATCTCAAAGACGGTGGAAACGTTCTCGAACTGCTTGACATTCGATCATCTAATTCAGACATGAAATTAAGGTATTGCCATTAAAATGTATGCTAATGTGTTTCAAAACGCGATGTTATACTCTCGACACAGCTGGTGAGCTTCTCGGATGGTAAGGTCTTCTGTAAAACGGATGACCTCATACCAATTAGCAATGTTCTCCGAACGATTCACACTCTACTTTGTTACTCATACCGCGAATTAATGTGTCTATTGCCAATACTGTTCAGCGTATTTACTCCAGGAATAGCTGGTCTGACTCCCGAAATCAGTATTTGGTGAAAGGTGTAGCTTTATAGCAATTGGCCGTGCTCTCCAACGGATTGACTCTCTACTTCAATATTCAAACCGTGAATTAAGGTGTCCATTCCCAAAACTGTTCATCGGATTTAATCCCGGAATACATTTTTTGACTCCCCGATTCGCAGGATATGTGAAGCTATTCATTTATCCGTTCGAATATCATTGAAGGTGGTGACGGTCTCGAACTGTACTACCCTCCGCCTTCTAATTCATAAATGAAATTAGAGAGCAATAACTATAACAGGTACTAATAGGATTCTCACAGTACAATGTTATACTCTAGTTGGAGTGTGTTTTCTCTTCGGCGGGTAAGGTCTTCGGTGAAGCGTTTGAGTTTATACTAATTTGTAACACTCTCAAACGGTTTGACGCTTTTCTTTAATATTCAAACCGTGAGATGACGTATCTATTGCCAATACTGTTCCGCAGATTTACCTCAGGAATACATAGTTTGCCTCTCCGAATCACTGTATAGGTGAAGCTATTGACATATCCGCTCGACTCTCCAAGAGGGTCATAACGTTCTCAAACGGTTTGACGCTCTATTTTAATATTGAAACCGTGAATGACGGTGTCTATTACCAATACTGTTCATCGGATTTACCCCCACAATACCAGGTTTGACTGTCGGATTCTCAGGATGGGTGATGGTATTTACATAGGTATTCACCTCTCACAGAAGGTGGTAACGTTCACGTGCTGTTTGACCCTCGAACGTCTAGTTCATACATAAAGTTAATGTGCCCGTCACTGAAATGTATACTAGCTTCCTGATCAGATCACAAAATTATACTGTCGATGAAGCGGTTGAGGTTCGCGGAAGGAAAGACCTTCGGAATGTGTTTGACTTTATACAAATTTGCAACGCTCTAAGACGGATCGGCGCTCTTCTTTAATATTCATACTGTGAATTAAGGAATCCATTGGCAAGAAGACCTAGCGGACTTACTCCATGTGTACCTGGTTTGACTATCCGAATCACAGGATAGGGGAAAATATTGTCTTAGCCATTCGCCTCTCACAGAAGGTGGTAACGATCTTTTACCGTTTGACACTCGATCTTCTGATTCATAGATGAAATTTTGGTGCCCGTCACTAAAAGGTGTACCAGACCGTACCCGTGAACACATTGTTATACATTCGATATGGCGGGTCAGTTTTGCGGAGTGTAAGGTATTCTGTAAGAAGTCTAACCCAACACCAATTGGTATTGCTCTACACCGGCTTGAACCTGTGCTTTAACATTTATGCCGTGAAATGGGGTGTCTAATGCCAATACATTACAGCGGATTTACACCCCGTATACCTGGATTGTCAGTCGGGATCACAGGATATGGGAAGCTTGTGACGTAACAGTTCGACTCCCAATGGAGGTGGTAACGCTCTCGAGCGGTTTGACCCTCAATTTTTCTAGTCATGCATAAAAATAAGGTGTCCGTCTGCCGAAATGTCTACTAACTAGTTTTCATGAACACTAAAGAAGGCACTCTGTGCAACTGGTTCGGATTTAGGAAGTTAAAGCCTTCGTTAAATGTTTGACACTATATCATTAGGTAACGATCTACGATGATTTACGCCCTACTTTAATATTCATACCATGAAATAGCGTGTCCATCGGCTATACTGCACTGTGGATTGACTCCCGGATGTCCAGGTCTGACCATCGGAATCAAAGGAGAGTTGTAGACATTGATTGAGCCGTTCGTGTCTATGTGATGGTGGTAACGTCCGCGAACGGTTTGATCCTCGACTTTCTCCATCATACATGAAATTAAGGAGCGCGACACAAGGATGCATACTAATTTGTTTCTCTGAACACGAAGTTTTAATCTCAGTACAGAGGGTGAGTTTCACGGAAAGTAAGGCCCCTGGTATAAAGTTCGACACTCTACCAGTAGTTATCCTTTTACCACGGTTTGACTGGTCACATTATCAATGACGTTCAGGGGAGTTACTGCCGGAATACCTGGTTTGAATCGCGGAATCAGTCTATTGACATATCCGTTCGACTAAAAAAGTAGGTACTACCGTTCTCGAACGGTATGACATTCGACCTTCTGATTCATAGATGAAATTATGCTGCCTGCACTAAAATTTATACCATTTTGCTTCTATGTCCACGTAGCCATACTCTCACTACAGCGAGTATGCTTCTCGGATGGTGCCGCCATCGGTGAAAGGTTAGACTCTATACCAATAGGTAATGGTGCACAACTATATGACCCAGTAATTTAATATTTACACCGGGAAGAAGGATTTTTAATGCCGATATTGTACAGCGGATTTACACCTGCATTATATAGTCTGACACTCGGAAACGCTGGATAGGTGATGCTATGAACTTAGCCGTTCGACTCTCAAAGAAGCTGGGATCTTTCTCGTAGCGTTTGACTGTCGAATTTTCTATTCGCATAGGAAAATAAGGCGCCCGTCTGATAAAATGCCTACTAATATGTTTCAGTATACTCTAAGGAAGACACTCGCAGCAGCGGGTTGGTTGCTCAGATGGTAAGATAATTGCGAAAACGTTTGACTTTATACCAACTCGTATCGTTTTCAAACGGTTTAACTCTCTACTTTAATATTCAGGGCGTGAATTAACGTTTCCGTTACAAATAGTGTACAGTGGATAGACACCCGGTATACCTGGTTTTCCTATCGGAATAGCAGGACAGGTGGAGCTACCGACTTAGCCGTTCGAATCAGAAAGTAGGTGGGATCCTTGTCGAAAAGTATGACTGTCAATGTTGCTACACATACATCGTAATAAGGCGTCCACCTACTAAAATATCTACTAATTTGTTTCCGACTGCACTGAGCAAGACACACTCGACAGCAGGATACGTCCTCGGGTGATACGGTATTCGGTAAAAAGGATATCTATATAGTAATTGGTTATGTTCTCCGACTGATTAACTCCATACTTTAATATTCAAACCGTGAATTATGGTGTCTTTTGCCAATACTGTGCAGCGCATTTGCTCCGGGAATATCTCTTTGGACTCCTGGAATACCAGGCTTCTCTCTCGGCGTCACAGGACAGCAGAAGCTGCTGACGCAGCCTTTCGACTCTCAAAGAAAATGGAAACCGTCCCTAACAGTTTGACACTCGATCTTCTTATTCATACATGATATTAGGGTGCCCGTCATTCCATTGTATAACAATTTGTTTCCGTTTGAACTTAGCAACACACTCGCTGCTGCGGATTTGGTTCTCGGAAGGTAAGGCAATTGGTAATACGTTTGACTTTATACCAACTCATAATGATCTCAAACGGTTTCACGCTCTACTATAGTATTCTTAACGTGAATAAAGGATTTTGTTGCTAATACTGTTCAGTGCATTCACACCTGGAATATCGGGCTTGATAATGCGAATCACAATCATAGATGACGCTATTGACACAGCTGCTCGACTCTGAAAGAAAGTGGTAACGATCTGGAAAGGTTTGACCCACGGTCTTCTAATTCATACATAAAATAAAGGTGTGCGTCTGCTAAAATGTCAACTAACTTGTTATCCAAGGACCGATGTTATTCCCACGATACAGCGGGATGTGCTCTCGGATGGAAAGGTATCTGGTACGGAGTATGACGTTATAGCATTTAGTAACGTCTGCCAGCGGTTTGATTTCGTGCTTTCATATTGACACCACGAATTGAAGTGCCTATTTCCAATACCATTCAGCGGACTCACTCCCGGAATAGATGATTTGACTATTGAAATGTTGGAATAGGTGAAGCTATTGACTTAGCCGTTCTTCTCTCAAAGAATGTGGTAACGTCCTCGAATAGAATGTCCATCGACCTTCTAATTAATACTTGAAATGAAGATGCTCGTCACTAAAATCTACATTAATTTGCTTCCTAGAACTCGAAGAAATACTCTTTATACAGCGGGATATCTTCTACGGATGCAAAGCTTTCGGATAGATATTTGATTCTATAGCAATACGTATCGTTGTACAACCGCTTGACTCTGTACTTTAATATTCATACCGTGAATTAAGGTGTCTATTGCCAACAATGTACTGGTCATTTACTCCCGGAGTACCTGGTTTGTCCCTCGGAATCACAGGACAGGTGTAGCAATTGACTTAGCTGTTCGACTCTCAAAGTATGTGGTAACGTTCTCGAAGGGCCTGACTCTCCATTTTGCTACTGATACATGAAAATAACGTGCCCGTCTGATAAACTTAATATTAATATGTTTCTGTGAACAGTATGCAATGCTCTCGCTTGATCGGGATATATTCTCCAAAGTCTACGAATTCGGCAAATAGAATGACATTATACGAAGTGGTAATGTTCTCCAACGGTTTGACACTCTACTTCCGTATTCGATCATGAATTAAGGTTCTATTCCCAAAACTGTTCCGCGGTTTTACACCCGGCATTCCTGGTTTGACGCTCGGAATCGCAGGATAGGTGCAGCTATTGAGATAGCCGTGCGTCATTCACAGAAGGTGGTAACGCTCCCGATCGGTTTGAACCTCGTTCTTTTGATTCATGCATGACGTTATGGTGCCCGCCATTAAAATGTATACTAACTTGTTTCTCTGAACACGGAGTTATACCCACCATACAGCGGGATATGTTCTCGGTAGGTATGATATCCTGTAAGTAATTTGACGATATGCAAATTGGTAACGGTCTCGAGCGGTTCGACTCCGTACTTCATTTATTCATACCTTGAGTTAAGGGGTCTATTTCCAGTACTGTTCAGCGCATTTACTCTCGGAGTACGTGGTTTGATTCTCGGAATATCAAGATATGTGAAGCTATTTACTTAGCCGTCCGACTTGACGAAAGGTGGTAACGATCCCGAACGTATCTAACGCAACTGATGAAATTGATACAACGAAATACATACAATTAAAAAATTGCATATCAACTTGAAGCGCGAGCGTGCCGGGAGGCATATTTCGGCGAAAGAAAGAGCAGCGCGACCGCATCGATCGGCATTATTCGCAGATGAATGAAAGAAGCGCTATCACGCTTCATGGCACTATTACACCTGGACTTTTAAAATCCCCTGCCACTAATACGGTTAATATTCAAACCGTGAATTGAAGTGTCTCTTGCCAATACTGTTCAGCCAATTTAATCCTGGAGCACCTGGTTTGACTCTCCGAATCACTGTACAGGTGAAGCTATTGACTTATCCGTGCGACTCTCAAAGACGGTGGTAACGTTCACATGAGGTTTGACCCCCAATATTCTAATTCGTAAATGAAGTTAAGGTGACCGTCACTGAAATCAATACTCATTTTCATCTGTGATCATGAACTTATACTGTCGATACGCCGGGTTTGCTCCTAGGAGGGTAAGACATTCTGTAAAATGATTGACATTATAGCCATTGGTAAGGTTCTCACACCGATTGTCGCTCTACTTCAAAATTGAAGCGGTGAATTAAGCTGTCTATTACCAATACTGTTCTGCGGATTTACTCCCGGAATACCTGGTTTTATTCTTGGAATCACAGCATGGGTGAAGCTACTGATTTAACCGTTCGATCCTGAAGATAGGTGGTAAAGGACGCGAACGGTTTAACCCTCGATCACCTAAAGCGTACATGATATTAATGTGCTCGTCAATGATAGAAATTCTGATTTCTTCTTCTGAACACGAACTTATTCTCTGTATGAAGACGGTGAGGATCACGGAAGGTAAGGCCATCGGTAAAACGATTGGTTTTGTAACCATTAGTAACGTTCACAAACGGTATAGCGCACTATTGTAATATTCAAACCGTCAATAAAGGTGTCTATTGCCAAAACGCTTCAGCGGACTTACTCCCAGAATACCTGATTTGACTCTCCTTATCACGGGATAGGTGAAGCTATTGGCTTAACCCTTCCTCTCTCACAGAAGGTGGTAACGTTCTCGAGCAGATTGACCCTCGATCTTTCAATTAATGCATGAAGACGGTGTTATACTGCCTATGCTGCGAGTTAGTTTTTCGGAGGGTATGGCATTCTGTAAGCAATTTGACCCTGCACCTATGGGTAATGTTGTAAAACGGCTTGACGGCCGCCTTCAAGGTTCAAACTGTGAATTAAGATGACTATTGCTCATACTCTTCTGCGAATTTCCTTCCGGAATACCTGCTTTGGTTCTGCAAATCGCAGGATGGAAGCGATAATCTTAACCGCTTGACACTCAAAGATGGTGGTAACGTTTCAGCACTGTTTCACCCTCGATCTCCTAATTCATCCATGATATCAAGGTGCCCCTGACAAAATTGGACAATAATTTCCTTGTCTGAGCACCAAGTTATACTCCCTATAGAGCGGGTTATGTTCCCGCAAGGTATGGTTTTCGGTAAAAAGTTTGATCCTATACTGGTATTTAGCGTTCTACAACGGTTTGTCTAAGCACTTTAATATTACGACATTGAATTAAGGAACATATTGCCTATACTGAACTGCTGATTTACTACCGGATCGCTTGGTTGGACTCTCGGTATAGCATCGTAGGTGAAGCTGTTGCCTTAGGCGTTCGACCCTCAAAGAAGATGCTAAAGTTCTCGAAACGTTTGTCCTTCGATCTTCGAATTCATACACGAAATTAAGGCGCCCGTCAATAAAATTAACACGAATCTGTATCTCCTATCACGAATTTTTAATCTCGAGACAGCGGATTAGGTTCTCGGATGGTACGGCCTGCGGTGAAGTGTTGGACTCTATACCAATTGGGAACGCTCTAAACCGGCTTGACGTTTTACTTTAATATTCAAACCGTGAATTAAGGGGTCAATTGCCAATACTCTTCTGCAGACTTACTCTCGGTTTTCCAGGGTTGCCTCTCGGAATCACGAGATAGTTCAAACTATTGATCTAGACGTTCGTCTCTCACAGAAGGTGGCTTCGCTCTCGAGTGGTTTATCATTCGATCTTCGATTTCATACATGAAATTAATATGCCTGTCTTTAAAATGTAAACTAACTTCATTCCCTGTACATGAAGTTACACTCTCCATGCTGCGAAATTGGTCTGAAGAAGGTAAGGCCCTTGGTAAAAAGTTTGACACGATACCAATAGGTAACGTTATACAAAGCATTGACTCTGTATTCTAGTCATTATACCATGAAATACTGTATCTAATGCCCATACAGATCAACTGATTTCTCCGGGACTACCTGGCTCGGTCCTCGGAATCACAGTATAGGTGAAGCTATTGACTTAGCCGTTCGGCACACTACGATGTTGGTAACGTTCTCGAACGGTTCGATGCCCGCTTTTCTTATTCAGAACGAAATTAGGACCCGCATCACTGTGATGATTACAAATTTGATCCCCGGGACACGAAGCTATACTCTCGATATTGCGGGTTAGCTTCTCGGAAGGGAGGGTATTCCGTACGAGGATTAACTTTATAGCAATTGGTTATGTTCTCCGAAGGATTGATACTCTTCTTTATTATCCGTACAGTGAATTAAGGTGCCCATTGGCAATACTCTTCAGAGGATTTACTCCTGGAATACCTTGTCTAGCTCTAGGATTCACAGGATTGGTGAAGCTATTGACTTCGCCGTTCGATTCTCAAAGAAGGTGGTAGCGTTCCCGCACAGTTTGGCTGCCGGTTTTTCTTTCAATGCATGAAATTAAGGTGCCCAATACTGAAACGTATACTAATTTCTATACCTGAACACGAAGTTGTACTCTCGATACAGCATGTAAGGCTTTCGGAGGATAAGGTACTCAAAGTACCTTCGTACTTTACCTATCTAATTATCCTACCTATCGGAGGATAACGATCTCAAACGATTTAACGTTCTACTTTAATATTCAGTCCGGGAAATATGGTGTCCAATACCAATATTCATAAGCGGATTTACTCCCGCATTGCCAGATTTGACTCACGGAATCACAGGACAGGTGAAGCTCTTGACTTAGGCGTTCGACACTCTCTAAAGGTTGTAACATAGTCGAACTGTTTGGCCCTCGACCTTTTTCTACATACATGAATTTATGTGTGCCGCCTCTAAAATGTACACTAACCGGCATCCTTGATCACGATGTCATACTCTCGATACAGCGGGTTACCTTCTTGGAAAGTAAGGCCTTCGGTTAAATGATTTACACTATGCCAATGGGTAACGTGCTAAATCGGCTTTTCTGTGTATTTGAATATTTATACCGCGAAATAGGGAGCCTAGTGCCCATACTGAACAGCAAATTTTCTCGCGGAATTCCTGATTTGACTCTCGGAATCATAGGGTAGGTAAAGTTATTGACTTATCTGTGCGATTGTCAAAAAATGTGATAACCTTCTCTAACGGTTTGCCGCACGATCCTCTTATTGATGCACGTAATTGTGGTGCGGGTCACTAAAATATATACTACTTTGATTCTCTGAACACGAAGTTATACTCTCGATACAGCCAGTTATGTTCTGGAAATGTGAGGCCATCAGTAGGATGTTTGACTCTATACCAATAAGTAACGTTCTCCAACGGCTTGTCTCTGTACTTTAGTATCCATAACGTGAACTAATATGTCTGATTACAATACTGTACAGCGAATTTTCTCCCGGAATACCTGATTTGATTATCGGCATCATAGTATATGTGAAGCTATTGGCATAGCCTTTCGACTCTCATAGAAGGAGGTGCCATTCTCGAACGGATTGACACTCAATCTTCTAACTTCTGCATGAAATTATGGTGCTCGTCATTAATATGTATGATAATTTGTTCCTCTGGTCACGGGGATATACTCTCGGTACCATCGGTATGTTCTCGGAAGGTACGGCCTTCGGTAAAATGATTAACTCTATTCAATTAGGTAATGTTCATCATCGGTTTGACTGTGCATTTTAGTATCAATAGCCTGAAGTAGGATGTCTATTGTCAACAGTAATCGGCGGACTTACTCCTGATATACCTGGCACGACACTCGGAAACACAGGATATGTGAACCTATTCACTTAGCTGTTTGAATATCAAAGGGGGTGGTAGTGTTCTCAAACGGTTTGGCCGTCGATCTTCTAATTCGTACATGAATTTGCCGTCCCTAAATTGAATAATATTTTGTTTCTCTAAACTCGTAGCTATACTCTCGATTCGGCGGGTTTGCTTCTCGAACGGTACGGCCTTCTGTAAATCGCTTGACTATATAGCAATTGATAACGTTTTCAAACTGTCCGACTCCCTGCATTAATATTCATACCATGAAGCAAGGTATCAATTGCCAGTACTATGCAGTGGATTTTCTCACGGATTACCTGGTTTGTCTCTCTCAATCGTATGATAGGCGAAGCTATTGACTTAGACATTCGACTCTCAGGGAAGGTAGTAATGTTGTCGAACGGTTTGACCCTCGATCTCCTAATTTATACTGGAAATTAAGGCAGCCATCACAGAAATGAAGACTGATTAATTTCTCTGAACACGATGTTATACTCTAGAAACTGTGCGCTTGCTTCTCCGATGGTAAGGCCATCGGTAAAGTGTTTGACTGTGTACAAATTCGCAATGCTCTCAAACGGTATGACGCCCTTCTTCACTATTCATACCGTGAATGAAGGTGTCTATTGGCAATTCTCTCCAGCAGACTTACTCTCAGAATACCCGGTTTGACTCCCGCATTCATAGGATAGGTGAAGCTTTTATCAACGCGGTTCGATTCTAATCTAAGGTGATAGCGTTCTCGAACGGTGTGACCCTCGATCTTCTATTTCATACATGATATTGATGTGCGCGCATCTAAGCTGTCAACTTATATGTTTACATGAGCACTAGGCAAGGCACTCCCTTCAGCGGTTTGGATTACTCGGAGGTAAGGCCTTCGGTAATGATTTCGATTCCATACGAATAGGTAAAGTTGACAACGGTTATACGCTGTACTTTTATATTCCAATCGTCAATTAAGGTGTCTAATACCAATTCTGTGCAGCGGATAGACTCCTGGAGTACTTGATTTGACTCTGGGTGTCACAGGATAGGTGAATCTGATGACATAGTCGTTTGNTCAACAATTTATTTCACTATACACGAAGTTATGCTCTAGATACAGCGGGATAGGTTCCCCGAAGGTAAGGCCTTCAGTAAAGTGTTCGACTCTATACCAATTGATAACGTACTACAACGCATTGATACTGTACGTCAGTATACAAACCTTGAATTAAGGTGTCTATTGCCAATACTGTTCAGCGTACTTGCTCCCGGAGTACCTGGTTTGACTCTCGGAATCAGAGTATAGGTATTGCTATTGACATAGGCATTCGACTCTTAAAGAAGGTGTGATCGTTCTCAAACGGTTTGTCTCCCGATTATTCTATTCAGACATGAAAATAAGGTGTCCGTCTGCTAAAGTGTCTACTAATTTGTTTCCGTAAGCACTAGGTGTGACACTCCCTACACCGGGTTATGCTTTGGGAAGGTAATGTATTCGGTCAAAAGAATGACTCTATAACAATTGGTAATGCTCTCTGACGGATTGACCTTCTACTGTAATATTCATACCGCGAATAAAGGTGTTTATTGCCAATTCTGCTCAGCTGACTTACTCCTGGAATACCAGGCTTCACTCTCGGAATCACCGAATGGCAGAAGCTGTTGACTCCGCCGGTCGATTCTCAAAGGAGTTTGTAACGTTCTCGATCGCTTTGACTCTCGATGCCTATATTTATACAAAACATGTGGTGACCGTCCGCAAATAAGTCTAGTGCTTTGTTTCCGTGAACAGTACGCAGGATACTCGCTACAGCGGGTTAGGATCTTGGAACGTAAGGTATTTGGTAAAAGTAATGACTTCATACCAATTGGTAGCGCCCTCTAACGGTTTGTCGTTCTACCTTGATATTCAAACCGTGAGTTAAATTGTACATTGCCAATAGTGTACAGCGCATTTACTCCCGCAAAATCTGGTGTTACATTCGGAATCACAGGATGGGTGCGCCTATTCACTTAGCCGTTCGAATATCAAAGTTGGTGGTAACGTTCTCGGAATGTTTGAAACACGATCTTCGAATTCATAATGATGTTAAGGTGCCCGTCACTCAAATCAATACTAATTTCTTTCTCTGAACACGTAGTTATGCTCTAGATGATGCGGGTGTGGTGCGCGGAAGGTAAGGACTTCGTTAAAACGTTGGACTTTAAAGCAATTGGTAACGATCACAAAGAGTTTGACGCTCTTCTTCAATATTCAACCCGTGGTTTAAGGTGACTTTTGCCAATAGAGTTCAGTGGATTTACTCCAGGAATAGGTGGTTTGACTCTCGGAATTACAGGACAGGTGAAGCTATTGACTTAGCTGTGCGGCACTCAAGGAAGATGGTAACGGCTCCGAATTCTCTGAAGATCAATCTTCTAATTCATACATGAAATTAAGGTGCTCGTCACTAATATGTACACTAGTTCGTACCTCTGAACACGGTGTTATGATCAGGATAGAGCTGGACAGTTTTTCGGAGGGCAGGGCATTCTATTAGTAGTTTAACTGTACACGAAAGGGTAACGTTCTACAAAGACGTGACGGCCTTCTTTAATATTGAATGCTTGAATAGAGGAGTCTATTGTCAATACTGTAGAGCGCATTTACTCCTGGAATATCTGGTTTGACTTTCGGCATCACAGGATAGATGAAGCTATTAACTTAGCCGGTCGAATCTCAAAGAAGGTGGTAACTTTCTCGAACGGTTCGAGACTGGATATAGTAATTAATACATGAAATTAAGGCGCCCGTCACTAAAATATCTACTAAT
>NIJG01000990.1:22889-34133 GCA_002201625.1 Euglossa dilemma | reverse complement strand
TATATTTTTCCTTCTACTTCCTATTAGCTCTTCACTTGGGGGATTCTCAACACTCTTCAATAGATAATCAATAATTTTCTCTCTAAATTTTAAAATTTTGGAACGCTTGGTTCCCCACTTTTTGTGGATGTACGACGTATTTACTAAGGATGTCCCGTATATTAGCTCCATAACAACATTGTATACCATCTTACCGTTTTCCTTACACATTTATAGTAGCAAGACATTTGATCTGATGTATCAACTCCCTTCATTGCACTATTGGTAGAAAAAACGGTGTCCGGTTTTAATTTATCATCGTTGCCGCGAATAATGGCGCAATTGTGAGCTATCGAAGTGGTTAAGATACAGAGGGGTCATTTGCCGGTCCACGATAAAAATTTCACGCCTCTCCGATTCTCGAGAGACATAATGTCGCCCCGTTTCTGATCCGGCTTTGCCTGCGGCGGTAGAAACTTTCTATTCATTTTGACTGTACCGCAAATGTATTACTCTTTTGGTGAGAAGATCTTCGGATAAGAGAATACTTGCATAAAAACTGTCGGTAAATAAAATCCGGCTCATGAATAATAGATCTCGTATCAATGTCATGACAACATCATGAGAATGTGCTTTTAGAATTCTTATTTCATTTTTTCCGGAATCAATATACACATTATATGTATATCCGTCCTGAAGGCAGAGTTTGTACAGTTTTATTCCGAATTTGTGCCGCTTACCAGGTATATATTCACGAAAGCAAAGGCGTCCATTCCACGGAACCATGCTTTCGTCAATTACTATATTTTTACTTGGTTTTACTGCATCTTGGAATGCATGAAGAATTTTATCAACTACATTTCGGATTTTGTGTAGCCGATCCACGGTTCTAGTCGTAGCTTTATCAGAAAAGTGCAAGTACTTTAACATAGCTATAGTACTATAATATTGCTTTCATTATCTACGCATTCGCATACATCGGAGTTTTAGACCAATATATTCGAAATTCGGGTACCTGCACTACACCCATATCAAGCAAGATATCAATAAAGGTATTTAATTCACATTTTTTAATGGGGTTNTTTTTAGATGGGAACGGCGAAGTCAATAGCTTCACGCATGCTGTGATGCCTAGATTTAAGCCAGGTATTCCAGGAGTAAACCCGCTCCACAGTATTGGCAATAGATACCATAATTCTCAGTATGAGTATTCAAATAGGGTGTCAAACCGTCGACGGAAGTTACCAATTCGTATCAAGTCATTCTTTCTACCGAATACCATACCTTCCGAGAACCCAACACGCTGTAGCGAGTGCCTCGCTTGTTGCTCACGGAAACAAATTAGTAGACATTTTAGTGGACGGACACCACATTTTTGTGAATAAATATCAACATCGAGAGTCCAAGCGTTCGAAAACTTTTCCACCTTCCCTGTGCATTGCACTGCTGAGTCTATAATTTCACATATCCAGTGTTTCCGGGAGTCATAGCAGGTATAGTTGGAGCTAATCTTCTGAGTAGTATTGGTAATTGACACCTTATTACACGGTATGAGTACTATTGGATACCGTCAAACCGTTATAGAACGTTACGTATAGGTCTAGAATCAAACACGTTACCGATAGCCCTACCTTCTGCGAAGCTAACCCGCCGTATCGTGAGTATAACTTCGTGTTTAGAGGATGAAATTAGTGTTCATTTCAGTGATGGGCACATTAACTTCATGTAAGAATTGCAAAATCGATGGTCAAACCATTCGTAAAATTTAGCACCATCTTTTAGAGTCGAACGTCTAAGTCAATAGCTTCACCTATCCTGTGATTCCGATAGTCAACTCAGGAAATCCGGTAGTATTCATTCCCTCAGAAATCACTGATTTCCCTTATCACGTGTGGGCGGTCCTAAACGTCTAATTGGGTTGCCGAAGGCCCAAAGGTTGATCAAAGTTCGCATACCTCATGCTCACTCTTAGGCCCGCGATCTGCCTAGGGAAATGGAACATTCCTGGATAATCGCACAATTGTGCTCCGCCACATAGCCCGGCAATATATCTTTCTTTGGCGATCCTGGAAACAAAAATCTAGTGCGGCGCCCCAGGGACCCCTTGCATGTTGTAAGTTGCCAGGGCGCCTGGAAATCGGTAGTCGGGGATTCGATGAAATTGCCGCTCGCACTCAACGTGATTTATGCATAAAACTTAGACTTCGTCCTAGAACTATTTTCGTCGTGTACGACAATCGGTGGCAGTATTTCTACAGAATTATTGCGTTCGAAAGGGTCCTATTACTTCCGTTCTAAACATTTCGTGGTGAGAAGCACGAGAAGCTACAACCCTACTTGACCGAACTTGGGCTCCGGCACGGAGAACTTGGTTGACAATGGGTCAGGGGAAGGGCCACGTGCTCTACACTCCAGGAGGTTCCCCAACGCGGGATCATAAATTTCGAGTGGCCACACAATCGGAAAGTGCCCCGATCACCGCTCTTGGGAGACATGTAATTTATATACATTACGTTCCTGAAGTATCGGCACTTATCCATGTAGGAGAGGGTTATCCCCACCACCCCCTCGCGTGAGAGGACTTTTCCTCCCTCAAGATGTACAATGCAAAGATAAAGGGAACACCCTTCGTCCCAAAACTCCAATAAGGGAAGATTTCCCCTGTTTGGCCATCTCAACAGGTTTTCAAAACGCATAATCGAAAATCGTGGAGAAAGTAAAAAACTTCCATGAAAACGGTAAAACGAAGTCGTCGAAAAGTCGAAGAGTGCAAATAAATCTTCGCAACGTCGATGAGTCAAAGTGGAAGTTAGTTTCCTCCTAACGTGCTAGTGAGCATTAGGGCGCATGCATTGAAGAGTATAATTTGGTGCCGCGCCGCCACATGGAGCGGACCACTAGTTGACGCACCGCCGCATGGAAGGGACCCCGAATAACCTCGCATGCGTCAACGTGTTAAGATTGAATGCGTGAATTAAGGCGTCTATTGCAAATACTGATCAGGCGATTTGCTCCCGGAATATCTGGTTTGACTCTCGGAATCACAGGATATGTGCAGCAATCGAATTAGCAGTTCGACACCCATAGATGGTGGCATCGTTCTCGAGAGGTTTTCCCCTCGACCATATAATTCATGCATCAAATTAAGGCGCTCGTCACTAAAGTGTATAACAATGTGTTTCCCTAACACCTAGCTATACTCTCGATACGGCGGGTAAGTTTCTCGGGAGGTAAGATATTCTGTAAGAGGAATGACTTAATACGAATTGGTAATATTCGCCGACGGTTTGACTCTGTACTTTGATATTCATACCAGGAATTACGGTGCCTAATGCCAATACTTCTCATGCGGATATACTCCGGGTATAGCTAGTTTGACTCTCGGTATAACAGGATTGGAGACGCTATTGACTCAGCTGTGCGACTCTCAAGAAAGGTGGTAACGATATCCAACGGTTTGACACTCGATCTGCTGGTTCATAGGTAAAATTAAATTGCCCGTCACTAAATCTATACTAATTTGTATCTCTGATCACGAAGTAATACTCTCGATACAGCGGGTTATCTTCACGGAAGGTAAGAACGTCAGTAGGAAGTTTGACTCTATACCAAAAGGTATCATTCTCAACCGATTTGGCGCTCCACACTAAGATCCATATAGTGAATTCGGAGGTCGATAGCCAATACTTTTCAGCGGTTGTACTCCCGGAATGCCTTATCTGACTCACCGAATCATAAAAGATATGCTGCTATTGACTTAGCCGTTCGATCCGCAAACAAGGGGATAACGTTTTCAAACGGATTGAGCCACCATATTCTAATTTACACTCGAAGTTAAGATACCCGTAACTAAAATGTCAAATAATTTGCTTCCGTAACACGTAGCTATGCTCTCTATACGGCGGGAAATCTTCTCGTACGTAAAGCATTCGGTAAAACAATGGACACTATATCAGTTGGTAACGATCTCAATCGGTTTGACGATCTGCTGTTATAGTCAAACCGCGAATTAAGGTGCCCATTGCCAAAATTCATCAGCGGAGTTTATCTTGGAATAACAAGTTTGACTCTCGGAATCGCAGGATAGGTGAAGCCATTGACTTAGCAGTTCGTCGCTCACAGAAGGTGGCAACGTTACCGACAGATTTGGCCCTCGACCTTCTAACTCATACATGATGCTAAGGTGCCCGTAACTGAAATGAACACTAATTTGCTTCTGTGAGCACGATCTTAATCTCTCGATGAAGCTGGAGCGGTTTGCGCAAGGTAAAATCTTCGGTAGAACATTTGACTTTTGTACCAATTGGTAACGTACTCAAACGGATTGACCCTCTACTGTAATAATCAAATCCTTAATTATGGTGTCTGCTGCCAATTCTCTTCAGCCGACTTACCGCCGGAATACCTGGTTCGATTCTCCAAATCACAGGATAGGTGAAGCTATTGACTTAGGCGTTCGAATATCAAAGAAGTTGATAATGTTCTTCAACGGTTTGAATCTCGATTTTCTAATACATACGTGAAATTAAGATTCCCGGCAATTAAATGTGTATTAATTTGTTTTGGTGAACACGAAAGAATACTCCCGATAGAGCGGGTTAGTTTCTCGGAAGGTACGACCGTCCGAAAAAGGTTCGACTCTATACCGGTACGTAGCGTTCATCAACGGTTTGACTCTGTACTTTGATATTCATACCCGGAATTACGGTGACTATTGTCAATACCTTTCGGCTGATATACTCCCAGTACTGGTTTGACTCTCGGAATCGGAGGATTGGTGAAGCTATTGACTTAGCCGTTCGTCTCACACAGAAGGTGGCAACGTTCTCCAGCGGTTCGAGCGTCAATCTCCTAATTCGTACATGGAGTTACGGTGCCCGTGACTGAAGTGAATACCAACTACATTCTCTGAACACGTAGTTATACTTTCGACACGACGAGTTTTCTCCTCTAAAGGCGACGCCATCGGCAAGGTGTTTGACTTTAGACCAATTGGCAATGCTCTCAATTGTTTGACGCTTTACATATCTATTCAAAGCATGAAATAATGTGACTGTTGCCAATAATGATCAGAGAATTTACTCCAGCAATACCTCGATTGACTCTCCGAATAACTGGATAGATGAAGCTACTGACCTAGCCGTTCGACGCCCAAAGAAGGTGGTATCGCTCTCTAAAAGTATGACACTCGATCTTCTAACTCCTACATGAAATTAAGTTCTTCGGCACAAAAATGTATACCAGGTCGTACCTTTGAGCACGGCGTTACACTCTAGATACAGCTGGTCAGTTTTCGGAGGGTAATACGCTTTGTAAGGTGATTAACGCTACACGAGTAGATAATGTTCTACAGCGGTTTGACGGCCAGCTTTAATATTCAAACCGTGAATTGTGGTGTCTATGGCCAAGACTGTGCAGCGCATTCACTCCTGGTATATCTGATTTCACTTTGGGAACCCCAAGGTATGTGACATAGCCGTTCGTCTCTCACAGAAGGTGGCAACGTTCTCATGCTGTTTGACACTTGATCTTCTAAATTGTGCACGAAACTAATGTGCCTGTCACTAATGTGTACATGAATTTGCTTCCCTAAACACGAAGCTATACTCTCGATACGGCGAGTTAGCTTCTCCGTCGGTGAGGCATTCGGTGAAGCGTTTGACTGATATTGCGGATAGTATTGTTCTCACACGGTGTGGCGATCCATTTTAATAATCACTACGCGAATTAAGGTATCTATTGACAGTACACTTCAGCGCACTTACTCCCGGGATACCTGGTTTGACTCTCCGAATCACTGGATAGGTGACGCTATAGAGTGAGCCGTTCGTCTCTCAAAGAGTATGGTAACGTTCTCGTACGGTTTGACGCTCGATCGTCAAATTCATAGATGGAATTAAGGTCGCCGCCACTAAATTGTAAACTAATTTGCTCTCTGAATAGGAAGTAACATTCCCGAATCAGCAGGGTAGCTACTCAGGAGGTAAGGCCTTCGGTTAAAATTTTGACATTTTGCCAATGGGTAACGTGCTTCAACGGTTTGACTGAGAACTTTAATATCTATACCGTGAAATAGGGTGTATAAAGCCAATACTGAACAGCGTACCTACGCCTGGAATACCTGGTTCTGCTAGCGGCATCACAGGATAGTTGAAACTATTGGCGTATCCTTTCGACTCCCAAAGAAGGCAGCAAAGTTCTCGAACGGTTTGATACTCGATCTTCTAATGCATACACGAAATTAAGATAACCGTCACTAAAATGTATAATAATTTGATCCTCTACCCGCGGAGTCATACTCTCGATACTACTGGTTAAAGTTACAGCAGGTAAGGCGTTCGGTAAATGGTTAGACTCGATACAAATTGGTAACGTTCTCAACTGATTTTACGCTCTAATGTAATATTCAAACCGTGAACGAAGGTGCCTCTTGCCAATACCATGGAGCGCATTTAGTTCCGGATTATCTGGTTTGACCATCGGAATCACTGGATATGTGAAGCTAATTACTTAGCCGTACGAAACTCAAAGAAGGTTGTAAAATTCTCGACCACTTTGATCATCAATGCTGATATTTTTATACAAATATGAGGTGTCCAACCGTTATAATATCTACTAATTTATATCCGTGAACATTAAGCAGGAGCATCGGTACTGCGGGTCAGATTCTCGGAAGGTAGTATATTCCGTAACAGGAATGCCTTTTTTCGAATTGGTAATGTCCTGCGACGGTATTACTCCCTTCATTAATATTCATACCGTGATCTATGGTGTCAATTGGCAATATTCTTAAGCGATTTGTTCCCGTATTGCTTGATATGACTCTCGGATTCGAAGGATATGTGAAGTTATTGCCATAGCCGTTCGACACTCATAGAACGTGGTATCGTTCTCTAGCGGTTTGTCCCTCGATCTCAAAGTCATACATGAAATTAAGGTGCGCTACACTAGGATGGATACTTATTCATTTCCGTGAATACTTAGTAATACTCTCTATAGAGCGGGATGGTTCCTAGGAAGGTAAGTCCTTCGGTAAAAGGTTTGACTATATACCAATAAGTATTATTCAACAGCGGCTTGACTCAGTACCTTAATATTTATACCGTGAATTAAGGTGTCACGTGTCAATAATTCTCGGCGGATTTACTCCTGGCATACCTGGTTTGACTCTCGGAATCACAGGACAGGTGAAGCTATTGAATTTGCCCTTCGACTATCCAAGAGGGTAGGAACGTTCTCAAACGGTTCAAAATCCGATAATCTAATTCATACATGAATCTAAGGTGCCGAAACTAAATTGCACACTATTGTGTTTCCCTAATCTCGTAGCTATATTCTGGATCCCGCGGGTTAGCTTCGCAAACGGTAGGGCATTCTGTAAATAGTTTGACTATATACAAATTGGTAACGTTCTACAAAGTTCTGACTCTGATCTTGAATATTCATACGGAGAATTGCGGTGTCGACTGATAATACTGTACAGCGGAATTACTCCCGGAATGCATAGTTTGACTCTCGGAGTCGCAGGTAGATGAAAGTATTGACATGGCCGTTCGTCTCTCTGAGAAGGTGGCAACGATCTCGAACGTTTTAGCACTCGATTTTCTCATTCATATGTGAAGTTAAGGTACCCGTCACTGAAATGAACACTAAATCCATTCGGTAAATAAGAATCTGCACTCTCTATGAAGCCGCTCAGTTTCGCGGAAGGTGAGATCTCCTGTGGATCGTTTGACTTTATTGCAATTGGTAATGGTCGCCGACGGTTTGTGTCTCGACATTAATATTCATACAGCAAACTAATGTGTCTATTGCCAATAGTGCTCAGCGGATTCAATCTAGGAAGACCTGGCTTAGCTCTTGGAATCAGGATGGATAAAGCTTATTGACTTAGCTGTTCGACTCTCAATGAAGGTGCCATTGTTCTCGAAGTGTTTAACACTCGATTCTTCAGTTCATACAAGAAAATAAGGTATGCCTATGCTAGAATGCCTAATAATTTGTTTCCGTGATGACTAAGCATGATACTCGCTACTGCGGGATGGGTACTCGGAAGCTGAGGTATCCGGTAAGAAGATTGACATTATACTGTTTGGTGATGTTCTTCAACGGTTTGATTATCTACTTCAATATCCATACCGTGTACTGAGCTTTCTAATGCCAATTCTGTGAGTGGATTTACACCTGGAATACCAGAATTGACTCCCGGAATCAAAAGGTTAGGCGAAATTATTGACACCGCGTTTATATTCTTCTAGGAGGTGTTAAAGGTTTGGAACGGTTTGTTACTCGATCTCCAAATTCATATGTGAAATTAAGGTGCCCGTCACCAAAATGTATACTAATTGGTTTCTCTGAAGACGAACTTTTACCAACGATACTACTGGTTATGTTCTCGACAGGTGAGGTATCGGTAAAGAATATGACGTTATACCAATTGGTAATGTTCTCAAACAGTTTGACGTTCTTCTTTAATATCAATACTGCAAATTAAGCTTTCCATTTCAATAACTGTGCACCTGACTTACACCTTAAATACCAGGTTTCACTCTTGGAATCACAGGATAGGTGATAATATAAACTTAGCTGGGCGACTCTATAAGAAGGTGGTATCGTTCTAAAGCGGCATGACACTCGATCTTCTTACTCATACATGAAATAAAGGTGCCCGTGAGTAAAATTCACGCTACTGTGCGTCTCTGAACACGATGTTATACTTTCGATAGAGCGGATTACATATTCCGAGGGTAATGTCTTCAGTAAAGCGTTTGACTTCATACTAATTGGTAACGTTCGCAAAACGAGTGACGGTCTACTTTAATATTAAAACCATGACTTTTAGTGTCTAATGCCAATACTGTTCTGCGGATTTGCACCCGGAATACCTTGTTTGACTGTCGGGATCACGGGATAGTTGAAGCTATTGACATAGCCTTTCGAATCCCAAAGAGGGTGGTAATCTTCTGGAACTGTTTTACACACGATCTTCTAATTCATAGAGATATTCAAGATTCCCGTCACTAAAATGTATAGTTGTTCGTCCTACTGAGCAACATGATATACTCTCGGTACAGAGGGTTAGATCTTCGGAGGGTTAGACCTTCATTACTACGTTTGACTTTATAACATTTAGTATCGCACTCAGACAGCTTGACGCTATGCTTTAATATTCACACCGTAAATTGAGGTGTCTATTGCTAACACTGTTCAGCGTAATTGCTCCCGTGGTACCTGGTTTGACTTTCTGAATCACAGGCCAGGTGCAGCCATTGACTTATCCTTTCTACTCTCAAAGGGAGTGGTATCGTACTCGATCGGTTTGACTATCGAGCTTCTAATGCATACATGCTGTTAACGTTCCCGTGGCTGAAACGAGCACTAATTTCTTTCTCTGAGCACGCAGCTTTAGTGCTGATGTTAATGTGCTGGTAACCAAAATGTATACTAGTTGCTACCCCTGAACACGGTGTTATACTCTCGATACAGCTGGTGAGTTTTTCGGAGGGTAAGGTATTCTGTAAGAAGCTTTATCCTGCACGAAAAGGCAATTTTCACCAAGAGTGATATTCGTTGCATTGGTGTAACGCAATATTTTAATATTCAAATCGTGACTTAAGGCGTCTACTGCCAATACTGTTCAGATGATTCACTCCCGGAATACCTGGCTTGACTCGCGGAGTCACACGATTGGTGATGCTACTTCCTTAGCCGTTCAATTTTAAGGAATGTCGTAACGTTTTCGAAAAGTTTGACACTCAAACGTGCAATTCATACATGGAGTCACACAGCCGCTCAGCATTATCATCTAAAATAAGGTAATTCATTTTAACCAATACATTACCTTCCGAGAACATATCCCGCTGCAGCGAGTGTCTATCTTAGTTTGCACGGAGAGAAATGAGTAGCATTTTAGCAGACAGATACCTCAGCTTCACGTATGAATTGCAAAGTTAAGTGCCAAGCTGTTCGAGATCTTTAGCACCTAGTTTTAGTGTCGTACGGCAACGACAATAGCTTCACGTATACTTTGATTCCGAGGGTGAATCCAGGTACTCCGCGTGTAGATCCGCAGTACAGTATTGGGAATAGTACCTTAATTTACGTTATAAATAGTGATATACAGATTCAAACGATCATAGAACGTTACCTACTTGTATAGGTTCAAACATTTACCGGAAAACTTATCCTCCGAGAACCTAACCTTCTGTAGCGACCGTCTAGAGAATGTTCGCCAAAAAAAATGAGGACACATTTTAGCGAACGGACAACACATGTTTGTGTGTAAATATTAGCATCGAGAGTCAAAGCGTCCGAGAACGTGACAATCATCCTTGAGGTTCGTGCGAATAAGTCAATAGTTTCACCCACCCTTCGATGCCGAGAATCAAAGCAGGTATTCCGGTAGTAAATCTGCTGAACAGCATTGGCAAAAGATACTGTAATTCGCCGAGAGGATATGAATGCAGGCAGTCAAGCCATTGTAGAACATTCCATATTCGTGTAGGGTTAAATGAGGTACAGAATTCCTTACCCTATAAAAAACTAACCCCCTGTATCGTGAGTATAACACCGTGATCAGAGGTACGAACTGGTATATATTCGAGTGACGAGAATCTTAGTTTCACGCATGAATTACAAGATGGAGTATCAAACCGCTCGGGAACATTGCCACCGTCAGTGAGAGTCGAACGGCTAACTCAAAAGCTTCACCCATCCTGATATTCCGAGAGTCAAACCTGGTGTTCCGAGAGTAAATGCGCTGAACAGCATTGGCAATAGACATCTCTATTCACGATTTGAATATTGATGCGGGCCGGCAAGCCGTTGTAAAACATTGCCTATTCGTATATGGATAAACTCCTTACAGAATGCATGACTCTCCGGATATCTCAACTGATGTATCGAGAATATAACACCGTGTTCATGCGTACGAAATGGTATATATTTACTGACATGCTCCTTAATTTCAAGCATAAATTGGATCATATGATGGTCAATCCGTTCCAGAACGTCACCACATTCCTTGAGATCCGAACGTCTAAGCAAACAACTTCACCTACCCTGTGATTTCGTGAGTAAAACCAGGAATTCCGGGAGTAAATCCGGTGTACAGTGTGGCATTGGATACCCTATTTCGCGACATAAATATTAAAGTGCAGTGTCAAACCGATGTAGAACGTTACGGATTGGTATAATATCAAAAGTTTCACCAAATACCTTACCTCCGAGTACCTAATTCGCGGTATCGACAGTATAACTTCTTAA
>NIJG01000988.1:0-43182 GCA_002201625.1 Euglossa dilemma | reverse complement strand
CCTCGGTAAAACGTTTGACCTTGTACAAATTGGTAAGGTTCTCAAACGGTTTCACGCCCTACTTTAATATTTAAACCGTGAATTAAGGTGTCCATTCCCAAAACTGACCATCGGATTTAATCCCGGAATACATTTTTTGATTTCCGGATTCGCAGGATATGTGAAGCTATTCATTTAGCTGTTCGAATATCATTGTAGGTGGTAACGGAATAGAAATGTTATACCCTCCATCTTCTAATTCATACATAAAATTAGGATGCAATCACTATAAGGTGTACTAATAGGATTCTCTAAACACGAAGTTATACACTCGATGAGGTTTGTTTTCTCTTCGACGGGTAAGGTCATCGTTAAAACGTTTGACTTTATGCCAATTCATAACGCTCTCAAACGACTAGACCATCTACATTAATATTGAAAGTCAGATGAGGTGTCTATCGCCAAAATTATTCAGCGCGTTAACCCGCGGTGTACCTGGGTTGACTCTCCGAATCACAGGATAGGTGAAGCTATTGACTTAGCCGTTTGAATCTCAAGGACGGTGATAGCGGCCTCGAACGGTTTGAGTTTCGAATTTTCTACTCATGCATGAAAATGTGGTGCCTCTCACTAAAATGTATGCCAATATGTTTCTCTGAACACGATGTCATAGTCTCGGTATAGGGAAATATGCGTTCGGAAGGCAGAGTTTTCAGTAAGACGTGTGGCTTATTATCATTTGCTTGCTCTCTTAAACGGATTGACGCTCTACTTTAATATTCAATCCGTGAATTAAGGTATCTATTGCCGACAGTGCACAGGGCATTAACACTCAGAATAATTGGTTTGACTCTCGGGGTCATGTGATATGTGGTGCTACTTACTTAGCCGTTCGACTCTCAAAAATGTGTTATCGTTCTCCAACGGTTTGATACTCGATCTTCTAATTCATATATGAAAATACGGCGTACTTCTGCTATAATGTCTACTAATTTGTTTCCGTGGAAAATAACCATGACACTCGCTACTGCGCGCCAGTTCTTGGAAGGCAAGCTATCCGGTAAAAAGTATTACTTTGTACCATCTGATATTGTTCTACATCAAATTGACAATCTACTTTAATATTTATACCGTGAATAAAGGTGTCTATTGCCAATAGTGTACAGCGTATTGACTCTCGATATACCTAGTGTGACTCTCGAAACCACGTGGTATGTGAAGCTGTTGTCGTAGCAGTTCTTCTCTCACACAAGGTGTAAACGTTCTTGAGCTGTTTGACCTTCGACCTTCTAATTCATACATAAATTTAGGGTGCCCGTCACTGAAATAAAAACTAATTTCTTTCTCTGAGCAGGAAGTTATACTCTCGATTCAGCGGGATTAGTTTCTAGCAGGGTAAGTACTTCCGTAATAGGTTTGACCTTATATCAATAGATATGATTCTCGAACAGCGTCAAGCTTTACTTTAATATTAATTCCATGAATTAAGGTGTCTAATACCATTGCCGCTGAAAGGATTACGCACAGAGTACCAGGATGACTCTAGGAATCGTAGGATAGTTGTAGCTACTAAGAAAGCGGTTCGATTCTCAACTAAGCGTTCAGGAACGGTTTGGCTCTCGATTTTCATATTCATACATGAAACTAATGTGCCTCTCACTAAAATGTGTACTAGTTTGAATCTCTGCGCACGAAAATGAACTCTTGACACACTGGGTATATGTTCTAGCAGGGTAAGTACTTCAGTAACAGGTTTGACCTTATAACAATTGCTAAGATTCTGAAACAGTTTCACGCCCTGCTGTAATATTCAAACCATGATTTAAGGTGTCGGTAGCCAATACTGTTTAGCGAATATACTCCCGGAATAACTTATGTGACTCTCGGAATCACAGGATACGTGANCTATTCATAAATGAAAATAAGGTTCGCGTGACTTATACGTTTACTAATTTGCTCCTCTGAACACGACGTTATACCCTCGATACACTGGGTTATGTTCTCGTATGGATAGGCTTCTGTAGATATTTTAACTCAACACCAATATGTAATGTACTACAACGGCTTGACGGCCTGCTTTGAGATTCAAACCCTGAATTAAGTTGTCTATTTCCAACACTATTCAGCGAAATTACACCCGGGATATCCATTGCGACTTTCGGAGTCACAGGACAGGTGAAGCTATTGACATGGACGTTTGACTCCCAAAGATGGTGGGAACGATCTACTTAGGTTTGACACTCGATTTTTGGATTCATATATGAAAATAACCTGCGCCTCTGCTGTAACGTCTACTAATCTGTCTCCCTGAGCTGCAAGCATGACACTCGCTACAGCAGGATAGGTTCTAAGAAGGTAATGTGTTCGGTGAGAAGAGCGACTTTATACCAATTGGTAATGTTCTCTGACAGATTGGCCTTCTACTTTCATACTTATGCCGCGAATTAATGTATCTGTTGCCAATACTGCTCAGCGGATTTGCGCTTGGAATACTAGGCTTGACGCTTGGAATCATAGCTATGGGTGAAGCTGTTGACTCAGCCATCCGAATCTAAGGGAAGGTGGTTACGACCTCGAAATGTTTAACACTAGATCTTCCAATTGATGCATGAAATTACAGTGCCGTCACTAAAGTGTGTCTAAATGTACTACTCTGAAAACGAAGTTATACTCTCGATGAAGCCGGTGAAAGTCGCGGAAGGAAAGGCCTTCTGTAAAACGTTTGACTTTATACGAATAGGTAACGCTGTCTAACGACTTGACGCTCTACGTTAATATTCAAACCGTGAATTAAGGTGTCTATTGCCAATAGTGTACAGCAGATTGATTCCTGATATACCTAGTGCGACACTCGGAACCACAGGGTAGGTGAAGCTATTGACTCAGCCGTTCGACTCTCAAAGAAGGCGTTAAAGGTATCGAACTGTTTGACTCACGATCTTCTAATTCATATATGAAAATAAGGTATGCTGCTGCTACAAGGTCACTCGCTTGTTTCCATAAGTAATAAACATGACACTATCTGCAGCGGGTTAGGTTATAGGATGGTAATATATTCGGTAAAAAGAATGCCTGTATACCAAAAGGTAATGTTCTCCAACGTATTGACCTATTACGTTAATATTCGTGCCGTGAATTAAGATGACTATTGCCAATAATGTACATCAGATTGACTCCCGGAATACATAATTTGACTATCGGAATCACAGGATACGTGAAGCTCTTGACATAGCCGTTCGACTACCCAATATAGCTGGGAACGATCTCGAGCGGATTGACATTCGATTTTCTAGTTCATATATGAAAATAAGGGGTGCCTCTGCTATAATGTCTACGGATTGGTTTCCGTGAGCTGCGAGCATGACACTCGCTACAGAAGGATAGGTTCTAGGAAGGTAATGTGTTCGGTGAAAAGAATGACTCTATACCAGTTGGTAATGTTCTCCGACAGATTGGCATTCTACTTTAATATCCATACCGTGAATTTATATGTCTATTGCCAATACTGTTCTGCGGATTTACTCTTAGGAATTCTGGGCTTGATTTCCGGAATCACAAGTATTGGTGAAGCTATTGACTTAGCCCTTCGAGTCTCAAATAAGGTTGTATCGTTCTCGAACGGTTTGACACAAGATCTTCTAATTGATACATGATATTAAGGTGCCCGTTACTATTACGTATACTAATTTGTGTCTCTGATCGCGAAGTTATACTATCGTTGAGGATGGTGATGTTCGCGGACGGTAAGCCCTTCTGTAAAGTGTTTGACATTAGACTAACTGGTATCCTTCTCAAACGGTAAGACGCCCTACTTTTATAATCAGACCGTGAATTTAGGTGTCTATTGCAAAACTGTTCAGCGAATTTTCCCCCGTAAAGACTGATTTGACTCTCGAAATTACAGGATAGGTGAAGATATTGGCCAAGCAGTTCGAATTTCAAAGAGGGTTAATGTTCTCGAACTCTTTGACCATCGATCTTATAATATATACATGAAGTAAAGGTGCCCGTCACTGAAATGAAGATTTATTTCTTCCTCCGAAATGGAAGTGATACTGTCGATGCAGATGGTTAATTTTTCGGAGGGTAAGGTCTACGGTACAACGTTTACCTTCTAGGAATTCATTACGTTCTGCGACGGTTTGACGATCTACTTAAATATTCATACCGTGAATTATGGTGTCCATTCACAATACTGTTCTGCGGATTCACTTCAGGAATACATGGTATGACTCTCGGAAACACAGGATATGTGCAGCTATTCACCTAGCCGTTCGATTCTCAAGGAGGTTGGTAGTATTCTCGTACGGTTTGACCATTGATATACCCAGTCATACATGAATTTAATTATCCGTCACTAAAATGTGTAATAATGTGTTTCCCTAAGCACGCAGTTAAACTCTCGCTACGGCGCTTTAGCTTCTCGGGCGGTATGACTTTCGGCAAATCGTATGTGTTTACTGGCAACGTTCTAAGGCGGTTTAACGCTCTACCTTAACATTCAAACAGTGTATTATGGTGTCTATTCCCAATACTGTCCAGCAGATTTGCTCGAGGAAAACCTGATATGACTCTGGTAATCATAGGATAGGTGCAGCTATTAGCATTGCCGTTCGAATCTCATACAAGGTCGTAACGGTCTCGAAAGGTTTGACCCCCGATCTTCTGAGTCATACATGAAATTAAGGTGACAGGTACTAAAATGTATTCGACTATGCGTCTCTGAACACCAAGTATAACTCTGGATACAGCGGGTTAGATTCTCGGATGGTTAGGCCTTCGGTAAAAAGTGTGACTCTATTCCAATACGTGACGTTCTACATCGGTGTGATGATGTACTGAAATATTGAACCCGTGAATTATGGAGTCTGTTTCCAGTACTGTTCAGCGGACTTATCCGGGAATACCTGATTTAGCCCTGGGAATCACAGGATGGGTGAAGCTATTGACTAAGCTGTGCGATTGCCATAGTGGTGACAAAGTTATCGTACGGTCCGACGCATTACCTTCTTATTGATACACGTAATTATGGTGCCTGTGACTAAGATGTATACTACATTGATTCTCAGAACTCGAAATTATACACTAGATAGAGTAGGTTAGACACACGGGAGATAAGGTCTTCGGCAAAAAGTTTGACATTGTACCAATAGGTAACGTGTTACAATGCCATGACTCTGTACTTTGGTTTTCATAACGTGAATTAATGTGTCTAGTGCCAATTATGTTGAACGGTTTTTCTCCCGGAATACCTGGTTTCATTGTCGGAATAGCAGAATATGTGAAGCTATTGACTTAGCCGTTCGACTCTCAAGGCAGGTGGTAACGTCCTCAAACGGTTTGACCCTCGATCGTTAATTAATATATGATACTAAGGCGCCCTTCACTAAAATGTATAATAATTTGCATCTCTGAACACGAAGGTACTCCCTCGATCCAGCGGGTTAGCTTGTCGGAATATGAGACCAACGGTAAAAAGTTTGACTTCATACGAACATCTATCGAACTACAACGGCTTAACGCTCTACTCTAATACTGAAACCGTTAGCCAAGCTGATCACTGCTAGTACTGTTCAGCGGATCAACTTCCGGCAGTCGTGGTTTGACCCTCGGAATCACAGATTAAGTGAAGCAATGGACTTAGACGTTCGACTCCCAATTGGAGTGGTAACCACTTCGAACCGTTTGACACACGATCTTCTAACTCATATATAAGAATAAGTTGTGCCTCTGCCATAATGTCTACTAATTTGTTTCGCTGTACGCTAAGCATGGCACTCGCTACAGCGGGTTAGGTTCTAGGACAGTAATGTATACGGTAAAAGTAATGGCTGTATACCAATTGGTAATCCTCTCCGACGGAATGACCATCTCCTGTAATAATTATACAGCGAACTAATGTGTCCATTGCCAATACTGTTGAGCGGATTCACTCCAGGAATACCCGCTATGACACTCAGAAGCACAGGATATCTAAAGCAATTCACTTGGCTGTTCGAATATCATGGTAGGTGGTAACGCTCCAGAAGTGTTAGACACTTGATCTTTTGCTGCATACATGAAATTAACGTGCCCGTCACGGAAATGAATATTAGTTTCTTTCTCTGAACACGAAGGTATACCCTCGAAACTGTCAGATTGTTTCCCCGAAGGTAAGGTCACCGGGAAAACGTTTGACTTTCTACCAATCGGCAATGTCCTCTAACGGTTTGACTCCATACTTTAATATCCAATCCGTGAATTAAGTTATGTAGGCCCAAAACTCTTCAGCGATTGTACCCCAGGAATACCTGGTTTGACTCACAGAATGACTGGATAGGTGAAGGTATTGACTTAGCCGTTCGTCTCTCTCAGAATGTTGCATCATTGTCGAACAGAGTGACACTCGATTATCTACTTAATTCCTGCAATTCAGGTGCTCGGCACTAGAATTTATAGTAATTTGTTCCACTGATCACGATGATATAGTCTCGATACAGCGGGTTGGATTCACCGCAGGTAAATCTTTCGTCTAATGGTTTGACTCTATGCCAATAGGTAAGGTGCTACAACGGTTTGAGTCAGTACATTAATATTAATACCCTGCAACAGGGTATACGGACAATAGTGTTCAGCGGATTTACTCTCGGAGTACCTGGTTTGACTCTTGGAATCTCCGGAGAGATAAAGTTATTGACTTAGCCGTTCGACTTTCAAGGAAGGTGGTATCGTTTTATAACGGTTTGACTTTCGATTTTGCTTGTTATACATGAAACTGTGGTGCCTGTCTGCTAACATGTCTACTAATTTGTTTCCGTGATCATTCAGCAAGACACTCGCTACTGCCAGTTGGGTTCACGGAAGATAAGGTATTTGGTTAGAAGAATGACATTATATGAACTGGTAATGATCTCCGACAGTTTTTCTCTTCACTATTATATTCATACCGTGAAATAAGATGTCCATTGCATAGAGGGTCAACGGATTTACTCCCGGAATACGTCATGCGACTCTTGGAATCTTGGAGTAGGTGAAGCTATTGACGTACCCGCTCGTCTCTCAAAGAATGTGGTAACGTTCTCGAACGGTTTGACCCTCGTCCTTTTAATTCACACCTGAAAATAAGATACTCGTCACTAAAATGTATACTAATTTGATACTCTGAACACCATGTTTTACTGCTGGTACAGCGCGTTGGGTTTTCGGAAGATAAGGCCTAGAGTAAAGCGTTTGACTTTACACCAATATGTAGCGTTCTCACCCAGACGGGCGCTCTGCTTTAATACCCAAACCCTCACATGAGGTATCTATTGCCAACACTGCACAGGGCGCTTACTCCAGGAATAACTGGCTTGCCTCTCGGTATCGTAGGACGTGTTAAGCTGCTGACTTAGCAGTTCGATTCTCAAGGAAGGTTGTATCGATCTCGTACGGTTTGAACCATGATCCTCTAATTCGTACATGAAGTTGAGGTGCCCCTCTCTAATGTGTCTACTATTTTGTTATTACAAACGCTAAGAAAGACACTCAGAACGTCGAATTGGTCTACTGGACAGGAACGGTCTTCGGTAACAAGTTTGCTCGTATACGAACAGGTATCGTTCAGCGGTTTGGCGCACTACCGCCATATTCACTCGGTGAATTAAGGGTCCTATTGCGAATACTTATCACCGGACTTACTATCAGAATGCGTGGTTTGTCTCTCGGAATTGCAGTATAAGTGAAGCTATTGACATAGCCGTTCGGCTCCCAAGGAACGTCGTAACGCTCCAAAACAGGTTGACACTCAATATTCTAATTCATACATGAAATAAGTGTGCTCGTCACTAAAATGTGAACTAATTTTCTTCTCTATACACGAAGTTATACTGTCGATCCAGCGGGTTAGTTTCTCGGAAGGTAAGTCCTTCGGTAAATAGTTTGAATTCGGACATACGAATCCGAAACGTTCTACAACGGTTTAGCTCTGCACTTTATCTAATGCCATAC
This sequence comes from Euglossa dilemma, assembly GCA_002201625.1. Lineage (NCBI taxonomy): Eukaryota > Metazoa > Arthropoda > Insecta > Hymenoptera > Apidae > Euglossa > Euglossa dilemma. The sequence continues at coordinate 35,235 of NIJG01000988.1, read as the reverse complement.
TGTTCGGCGGATATACTCCCGGAACACCTGGCTTGACTCTCGGAGTTACAGGATTGCTGGAGCTATTGACTCAGCCGTTCGAGACAGAAAGAAGGCGGCAACGATCCCGAACAATTTGATACTGGATTTTCTAATACATACGTAAAATTAAAGCCCCCGTCAATAAAATGTACACTAATTTGCTTCTCTGAACCAGAAGTTATGCTTTCGATACAGAGGGACAGGTACGCGGATGGTCAGGTGTACGGTAAGTAGTTTGTCGTCATGCCAATTGGTAAAGTCTCCTACGGTTTGTCTCTCAGCTTTAATACTCATACCGCGAAGTATGGTGTCCATTGCAAATACACTTCAGCAGATTTACTCCAGGGTACCAGATTTGTATCTCGGAATCACAGGATTACTGGAGCTATTGACTCAGCCGTTCGAGCCTCAAAGATGGTGGTAAAGATCCCGAATGGTTTGACACTAAATCTTGAAATTGATACATGAAATTAAGGTGCCCGTTACTATACTGTATACTGATTTGTATCTCTGATCACAAGGTTATACTGTCGATACAACGGATTAGATTCACCGACGGTTATGTCTTCGGAAATACGTTTCGCATTATAGCATCTGGTAACGTTCGCAATCTGCGTGACACTCAACTGTAATATTGAAACAGTGAACTAATGTGTCCATTATCAATAGTTTACAGCGGATTTACTCCTGGTGTACTTAGTATGACACTCGGAATCACAGGTTAAGCGAAGCCATAGACTCCGTCGTTCGGCTGTCGAAAAAGGTGGTAACGATCCCGAACGGTTTGACCCCAGATTTTCTAATTCAAACATCAAATTAAGATGCCTGTCACTAAAATGCATACTAATTTGTACCTGTGTCGACAGCGATATACAATCGATATAGCGGGTTAATTTCACGGATGGTAAGGCCTTCGGAAAACCGTTTGATCTTATGCCAACCGGTAACGTTCTCAAGCAGCTTCATGCTCTCCTTCAATATTCAAACCGCGAAATAAGGTGTCCGCTGCCATTACTGTACCACGGATTTACTCATGATAAACCTATCATGACTCTCGGGACCTCAGGACAGGTGATGCTATTGTCAGAGGTGTGCGTTTCTAGAAGAAGGTGGTAACGTTCTGGATCAGTCTGCCTCCCGATCTTCTAATTCATACATGAAATTACGGTGCCTCCACCAAAATGTATACTAATTTGTTTCGCTCAACACGAAGTTATACTCATGATATAGCGGGTTAGGTTCTCGGAAGGTAAGGCCTTCCGCAAAAAGTTTGACACAATACCTATTGGTAATATTCTTCGACAGTTTGACTCTATGCTTTAGTATTCACCGTGCATTAAAGTACTCACTGTCATTACAGTACAGCGGGCTGACTCCCGGCATCCAAGACCTGACCTTCGAGAGCATAGGATAGGTGTAGCTATTGATTAAGGAGTTCGGCAGTTGAAGAGTGAGGTCCCGTTTTCGGACGGATTGACCCTCGATATAACACGAAGTTATACTCTCGATACGGCGATTTAGCATCTCGGTGCTAAGGTCTTCGGTAAAGGGGTTCACTTTATCCCAATCGGTGACGTTCTCAAACAGTGTCACGCTTTACTTTAATATTCAAACCGTGAATTAAAGTGTCCATTGCCAATAGTATGCAGTGGATCGACTCCCGGAGTACCTGGTTTGACTCTCAGTATGACAAGTGTAAGTAAAGTTATTCACTAATCTGTTCGTGCCTCAAAGCAGGTGGTATCATTCTCGATCGGTTTGACACAAGATCTTCCGATTGAAACACGAAATTAAGGTGCCGGTGACTATAATGTATACTAATTTGTATCTCTGACCACGATGACATGCAGTCCGTACTGCTGATTAGGTTCTCGGAGGGTGAGATCTTCGGTAAAGTGTTTGACATTATTCTACCTGGAAACTTTCTCAAACAGTGTCACGCTCTACACTAATATTCAAACCGTGATGTAAGGTGTCCATTGCCAATAGTGTACAGTATATTGACCCCGGAATATCTGTTAGGATTTCGGAATCACAGGACGTGTGAAGGGATTGACTTAGCTGTACGACGCTCTATGAAGGTGTAATGTTCTCGAACGCTTTGACTCTCGATGTTGTTATTTAAATACAAAAATGAGGTGTCCCTCTCTAAAATGTTTACAAATTTGATTCCATGAACAGAAAGCGAGATACTCGCCACAGCGTGTACGGATCTCGGAAGGAATGTTATTCGGTAAGCTGAATGTCTTAATTCGAATTGGTAATGTTCGCCGACGCCTTGAGTCTCTACATTAATATTCATACAGCGATTTAATGTGTCTATTGCCAATACTGTTCAGCGAATACACTCCAGGAATATCTGGTTTATCTCGCGGAATTAAAGTGTTTGATTCTATACCAATTGGTAACGTTCTACAACGGTTTAACGGTCTGATTTAATATTCAAACCGTGAATTACGGAGCTTACCGTCAATACTGTTCAGCGTATATACTCCCGAATTACATGATTTGTCTCTCGGAATCTCAGCATAAGTGGAGGTATTGACTTACGCGGTCGACTCTCAAACAGGGTGGTAACGTTCACAAACGGTTTGACACTCGATCTACTGCTTTATACATGAAATTATGGTGACCGTCACTAAAATGTATGCTAATTCGTTCCTTTCATCACAATGCTATACTCTCGATACAGCGAGCTAGGTTTTCGGCGGGTAAAGTCTTCGGTGAAGCGATTGACTGTGTACAAATTGGTAACGTTCTTCTTCGGTCTGAAGCTCGATCTTCCAATTCAGACATGCAATTAAGGTGGCCATCACTAAAATGAAAACTAATAATAATAAAGGTCAAAATATATGTATACTAACTCTCGATGCAGTGGGCCAGGTTCTTGGATGATAAGGTCGTAGGTTTAAGTTTTGACATTATACCAATTGGTAACGTTCTACAAGGAATGACACTATGTGCCTTACTATTCAAACCATGAATTATGGTGTCCATTGCCAATGCTGTTCACCCGATTTACTCACGGAATGCCTGGATTTACTCACGGAATCTCACGATTTGTGAAGCATTTGACTTAGCGGTTCGGCCCCAACATAATGTGGTAACGTGCACGAACGGTTTGACACTCGATCATCTAATTCACACATGAAATTAAGGAGCTCGTTACTAAAGTGAATACTAGTCCGATCGTTTGAACACGGTTTTATACTCACGAAAAGGCGGGTTAGCTACTCCTAACGTACGGTCATTTGTGATGTGTTTGACTTGATAGCAATTGGCAACTCTCTAAAACGGTTTGACGCCGTACAATAACATTTAAACCGTGATAACTGGTGATAATTGCCAATACATTTCCGGGGATTTACTCCCGCTTGACATTCGAATGCACAGATCATGTGAAGCTATTGATCTAGCTCAGCGACGATGAAAGAAGGTGATAACACCCTCGATGGCTTTGACTCTCTATGTTAATATTTATACACAGAAATGTAGTTTCCGTCTTCTAAAATGTCTACTAATTTGTTTCCGCGGACAATAAGCATGAAACACTACAGCGTGTTAGGTTATCGGAAGGTATAAGGAATGTCTTAATACGGATTGCTAATGTTCGCCGACTGTTCGACTCTCTATTTTAATATTCATACAGTGAATTAAGGTGTATATTCCCAATACTGTTCAGCCAATTTGCTCCTGGAATAGCGGGTATAGCTCTATGAATCACAGGATGGCTGAAGCTATTGTCATCGCCATTCGATTCTTAAAGAAGGTGGTCGCGTTCACGAATTGTTTGACTGCCGATTTTTGTATTCATACATGAATATATGGCTTCCGTTTGCTTCAATGCGGTGAAACCAGGTATGCCGGGAGCAAATCCGCTGCACCTAATTGGCATTAGGCACCATATTTCACGGTATAAATATTAAAGTTCAGAATCAAGCCGTTGTGGACCGTTACGTATTTGGAATAGAGTCAAACTCTTTACCGAAGGCCTTACTTTGCAAAATGAGAAGTATCGAGTACGTAGCTTCGTGTTCAGAGAAGCAAATTGTTAGACATTTTAGTGACGAGCACCTTAATCTGATATATGAATTAGATGATCGTGTTTCAAACCGTTCATTAACGATACCATATTCTCTGAGAGTCGAACAGCAATGACAATTGCTTCACCTATCCTACGATTCCAAGAGTCATTCCTTGTATTCCGGGAGTAAACCCGCTGATCATTGTTGGCCATATACCCATTAATTCGCAGAATGAATATTAAAGTGGAGAGCCAAGCCTCCGGGGAAAATTACCAATAGGTATGAAGTCATTCATATTACCGAATGCAATACATTCCGTGAAAATATCCCGCCGTATCGAGAGNGTCGCTGAAATGAATACTAATTTCGATCTCTCAGAACACTAAGTTATACTCTCGGTACAGCGGGGTTCTTTTCACAAGGTAGGGATATCGGTAAAGTGTTTGATTCTATACCAATTGGTAACGTTCTACAACGGTTTAACGGTCTGATTTAATATTCAAACCGTGAATTACGGAGCTTACCGTCAATACTGTTCAGCGTATATACTCCCGAATTACATGATTTGTCTCTCGGAATCTCAGCATAAGTGGAGGTATTGACTTACGCGGTCGACTCTCAAACAGGGTGGTAACGTTCACAAACGGTTTGACACTCGATCTACTGCTTTATACATGAAATTATGGTGACCGTCACTAAAATGTATGCTAATTCGTTCCTTTCATCACAATGCTATACTCTCGATACAGCGAGCTAGGTTTTCGGCGGGTAAAGTCTTCGGTGAAGCGATTGACTGTGTACAAATTGGTAACGTTCTTCTTCGGTCTGAAGCTCGATCTTCCAATTCAGACATGCAATTAAGGTGGCCATCACTAAAATGAAAACTAATAATAATAAAGGTCAAAATATATGTATACTAACTCTCGATGCAGTGGGCCAGGTTCTTGGATGATAAGGTCGTAGGTTTAAGTTTTGACATTATACCAATTGGTAACGTTCTACAAGGAATGACACTATGTGCCTTACTATTCAAACCATGAATTATGGTGTCCATTGCCAATGCTGTTCACCCGATTTACTCACGGAATGCCTGGATTTACTCACGGAATCTCACGATTTGTGAAGCATTTGACTTAGCGGTTCGGCCCCAACATAATGTGGTAACGTGCACGAACGGTTTGACACTCGATCATCTAATTCACACATGAAATTAAGGAGCTCGTTACTAAAGTGAATACTAGTCCGATCGTTTGAACACGGTTTTATACTCACGAAAAGGCGGGTTAGCTACTCCTAACGTACGGTCATTTGTGATGTGTTTGACTTGATAGCAATTGGCAACTCTCTAAAACGGTTTGACGCCGTACAATAACATTTAAACCGTGATAACTGGTGATAATTGCCAATACATTTCCGGGGATTTACTCCCGCTTGACATTCGAATGCACAGATCATGTGAAGCTATTGATCTAGCTCAGCGACGATGAAAGAAGGTGATAACACCCTCGATGGCTTTGACTCTCTATGTTAATATTTATACACAGAAATGTAGTTTCCGTCTTCTAAAATGTCTACTAATTTGTTTCCGCGGACAATAAGCATGAAACACTACAGCGTGTTAGGTTATCGGAAGGTATAAGGAATGTCTTAATACGGATTGCTAATGTTCGCCGACTGTTCGACTCTCTATTTTAATATTCATACAGTGAATTAAGGTGTATATTCCCAATACTGTTCAGCCAATTTGCTCCTGGAATAGCGGGTATAGCTCTATGAATCACAGGATGGCTGAAGCTATTGTCATCGCCATTCGATTCTTAAAGAAGGTGGTCGCGTTCACGAATTGTTTGACTGCCGATTTTTGTATTCATACATGAATATATGGCTTCCGTTTGCTTCAATGCGGTGAAACCAGGTATGCCGGGAGCAAATCCGCTGCACCTAATTGGCATTAGGCACCATATTTCACGGTATAAATATTAAAGTGCAGAATCAAGCCGTTGTGGACCGTTACGTATTTGGAATAGAGTCAAACTCTTTACCGAAGGCCTTACTTTGCAAAATGAATAGTATCGAGTACGTAGCTTCGTGTTCAGAGAAGCAAATTGTTAGACATTTTAGTGACGAGCACCTTAATCTGATATATGAATTAGATGATCGTGTTTCAAACCGTTCATTAACGATACCATATTCTCTGAGAGTCGAACAGCAATGACAATTGCTTCACCTATCCTACGATTCCAAGAGTCATTCCTTGTATTCCGGGAGTAAACCCGCTGATCATTGTTGGCCATATACCCATTAATTCGCAGAATGAATATTAAAGTGGAGAGCCAAGCCTCCGGGGAAAATTACCAATAGGTATGAAGTCATTCATATTACCGAATGCAATACATTCCGTGAAAATATCCCGCCGTATCGAGAGTACAACATCCTACTTAAGAGAGCAAAATTAGTATACATTTTAGTGGCGGCAAATTAATTTCATGTATGAATTAGATTACCGAAGGTCAATTAGTACGAAATCGTTACCACGCACTCGGAGATTCGAACGTCGGCCCATAGCTGCACCTATCCTGTAATTTCGAGCTTCAAGTCGGGTGATCCGGGAGGAAATCCGCTGAATAGAATTAGCTGTAGTATAGGCAATGTACAAAGTCTGACCCTTGTAGAGGGTAATCTATTGGTACGGAAAAGCTTTATACCGAAGGCTTTACTTTCCTCGAACCTCACCCGCTGTACAGAGAGTATAACGACGTTATCTGAGAAACTAATTAGTGTATACTTTAGTGACGGGTACATTAATAGCATGTATGAGTTAGAAGGTCGAGTGTCAACCAGGCCGAGACCGTTAGCACCTCCTGTGAGAATCGAACGGCTAAGAGAATACCATCAACCTATCCCTAGATTCCGAGAGTCAAACTAGGTACTCAGGGAGTAAATCGGCTGGAACGTATTGGCAATAGACACCTTGATTCACGGTTTGAATATTAAATGTAGAGCGTCAAGCCGTTTGAGAACGGTACCAACTGCTATAAAGTCATACGTTCTACCGAAGAACGTACCTTCCGGCGAACCTCAGCCGCTACATCGATAGTACAACTCCGTGATCAGAGAAAGAAATTAGTGTCATTTCAGTGATGGGTACCCTATCTTCATGTATGAATTAGAAGTTCGAGTGTGAAACTGTTCGAGAACATTACCGCCTTCTATGGCAGACGAACGGCTGAGTCCATAGCCTCACATATATTGTGATTACGAAAGTTAAACCAGATATTCCTGGAGATCATCCGCTGAATGCCACTGGCAAATGACACCTTAATTCTCGGTTTTAAAGTTTAAGTAGGGCGTCAGTCCGTTTGTGAACGTCACAAATTGCTACAAAGTCAAGCGGTCTACCGTTGGCCGTACCATAGCGCTAACTTCAGCCGATTCATCGAGAGTATATCATTGTGCTCAGTGAAAGAAATTAGTATTGATTTCATTGACGGGCACCTTAACTTCTTGTACGAATTACAAGATCGGGGGTTAAACCGATCGAGAACGTTACCTCCATCTACAAGAGACGACAGGCGAAATCATTTGCTTCACCCATCCTGTGATTCTTAGAGCTAAACCAGGTATTCCTCGATTGAATGCGCAGTGCGGAATTGGCAATGAACGCCTCAGTTCTGGGTCTGAACATTGAAGTAGAGCGGGAAGCCGTTGTATAACAGTACCAATAGGCATAGGGTCAAACTTCTTACAGAATGCCTTACCCCCCGATAAACAAACCCGCTGTATCGAGAGTATAACATGGTACCCAGGGAAAGAAGTTACTACACAATTTAGTGACTGGCATCTTAATTTCATGTATGAATAAGATGATCGAGCGACAAACCGTTCGAGAATGTTACCACCATGTTTGAGAGACGATCAGTTGTTTCAACAGCTTCACCTATACAAAGATTTCAAAAGCCATACGAAGTATTTCGGTCGGAAATACCCTGAACCGCTTTGCCACATACATCTTATTTCACCGTTTGAATATTGAAGTAGTGAGTCAAACCGTCGGAGAACAATACCAGTTCGTATAGTGTCACTCTTTTTACCAAATACCTAACCATAGGAGAACCGATCCCGCTCCAGCGAGTGCCTTGCTTAATGTTCACGGAAAGAAAATTGTGGAAGTTTAAGTAGCCGGACACGTTATTTTTGTGTATGAGTAGCAAAATGGAGAATCAAACCGTTCGAGAGCGTTTCCACCCTCTTTGATAGTCAATTAGCTAAGTCAATTGCTAGAATTATCCAGTGATTCCGAAAGTCAAGTCAAGTCACCAGGTGTTCAGGGCGTACATCCGCTGAAGGGTATTGGTAATATACACCTTACTTCACGGTTTCAATATTAAAGTAGAGCATCAATCTGTTTGAGAATGTTGCCAGTTGCTATAAAATCAATCGTGTCACCGAAGGCCTTACCCTTCGTAAAACTAACCAGCTGTATCGAAAGTATAAGTTGGTGATCTGAGAAATTGATTAGTATCCATTTCAGTGACGGGCACCATAATTTCATGTATCAATTAGAAGAACGATGGTCGAAAGGTTCGGGAACGTTACGACCACTTTCGAGGGTCGAACTGCCAGGACAATATTTTCGCCTGTCCTGAGATACCGGGAGACAAACCGCGTATTCCTTGATTATACCCAAGGGATAGTATTGGCAATGGACACCAAAATTCACGCTATGAACATTAAAGTAGAGAGTCGAACTGTCGGAGAACATTACCAATTTGTATAACGTCTTCCTTTACCTAATACCTTACCGTAAGGAAACTTAACCCTCCACAGCGAGTGCCTTTCTTATGATGCCGAAAAAAATTTGTAAACATTACAGCAGACGGAAGCGTTATTTGCATGTATGAAAAGCTAGATCGAGAGTCAAACATTACGGGAACCTAACCACCATCTTTTAGAGTCGGACGGCTATGTCAATAGCCTCAACTATCCCGTCACTCCGGCAGCCGAACCAGATAAAACGGGGGTAAATTCCCTGTACAGTAGTGCCAATGGACACATTAATTCACGGTATGAATAGTAAACTACAGGGTCAAGCCGCTGTAGAACGTTACGTATTCCCATACATTTAATTTCTCACAGAAAGCCTTACCTTCCGAGTAGTCAATCCGCACAATCGAGAGTATAACTTTGTGCTCAGAGAAACACATTAGTTAACATTTTAGCGACGGGAATCTCAACCTCATGTACGGCTTAGCAGACCGAGCGTCAAACCGTTCTAGAGAGCTTGCACCACCTTTGAGAGTCGCACCGCTATGCCAATGGCTTCAGCTACCCTGTGATTCTTAAAGGCAGTCCAGGTATACCACGACTGAACCTGCAGTACTGTGTTGCAATTAGGCACGCTATTTCACGTTTTAAATATCAGATATCAGAGTTAAACCATTGTAGAACGTTACCTACTGTCATACAGTGAAACTTCTTATCGAAGGCCGTACAGTCCGAGAAGTTAACCCGCTGTATCGAGAGTATATCTTCGTCAAAGAAGCAAAATGGAATAAATTTTGGTGACGGGCACCATAGTTTCATCTATGAATCAGAATATCGAGGGCAAAACTGTTCGAGAACGTTACTACGTTCTCTCAGATTCTTACGGCTGTGTCAACAGCTTCACCTTTCCTGCGATTCCGAGATTCAAACCAGGTATTCCAGGAGTAAATGCACTGATCGCTATTGGCAAAAGACACTTTCATTCGCCTTATGAATATTAAAGTACAGTGTCAATCCGTCGCGGAACGTTACATATTGGTATGAGGGCATCCTTTTTACCGAAGGCCTTACCATCCGAGAAGCTAACCCGCTGTATCTATAGTATGGCTCTGTGTTCATAGAAGCACATTAGTATACATTTCAGTGACGGCCACCATAATGTCATCTACGAATTACTATATCGAGTGTCAATCCTATCGAGAATGATGACGCCTTTTTTGTGAGCTGAACGGACAAGTCAGCAGCTACACCTGTCCTGCGATTCAGAAAGTCAAACCTGCTATTACGGGATTAAAACCGCTGAACTGTATTAGCTCCAGCACCTTATTTCCCGCTTCAATATTAAAGTAGAGCGCCAAACTATTTGAGAAAGCTACTAATTTGAGTCAAGTCAAACCGCTTACCGAAGGGCTTGCCTGCGGTGAATATAACCCGCATTATCGGGGGTATATCATCATATTCAGTGGGACGTATTCCTTAAATTTTAGCAGCGGGCACCTTAATTCCATGAATGAATTCAAAGATCAATGGTCAAATCTTTGAGAACGTTATCAAATTCCTTGAATGTCGCACATCCATATCAATAGCGGCACATATAATTTGTTTCCGAGAAGTGAATCAGGTATTCCAGGAGTTAATGCGCTGAACTGAATTGGCAATATGCACCTTCACTCACGGTATGAATATGGAAGAGCTGTGTCAAACCGCTGTAGAACGTCACCAATTGTAGTAACGTCGTAATCCATACCGGATACCTTACCTTCCAAGAATATGACCCGCTGTATGGTGGGTATAACTGCGGGTTCAGGAAAACAAATTAGTAGACGCTTTAGCAAACGCGCACCTAGATTTCATGTATGAATTAGAAGACCAATCGCTCGAGATCGTTTACACCTGCATTTTGAGTCGAACGGCAAAGTCAATGGCTTCATAGATCCTGTGATTCCGAGGGGTAAGTAAGGTAATCCGGCGTGTTAGCCCGGTGGAGTTAATTGGCAACTGACACCTTGGTTCAGGGCATGAATATTAATATACAGATTAAATCTGAAGGTGAACATTACCAATGCGCATAAAGTCATCCTTTTACCGAATACCATACCTTCAGATAATCCAGCCCGCTGTAGAGAATGTCCTGTTTAATGTGCACAGAATCTAATTTGTAGGCATCCTATGGGCCGAACACCACATGCTTGTGTATGAATATCAACATCGAGAGTCAAAGCGTTCGAGAACGTTTCCACCTGCTGTGATAGACGACCGGCTAAGTCGATAGCTTCACCTATCCTGTAGTTCGGAGAGTCAAGCCAGGTATTCCGGGAGTAAATCCGATGAACAGTGGTGGCAATAGGCATCCTAATTCACGCCATGAATATTGAAGTAGAGAGTCAGACCGACGAAGAACATCACCAATTAGTATATAGTCATTCTTCTTTCCGAATACGTTTCCACCCGAGAACCTAACACCCTGTGGTGCCTATTTTGCATAGAATTCACAGAAACAAATTAGTATACATTTCAGCAGGCGGGCACGTTATATTCTGTATGAATAGCAAAATGGAGAGTCATACCGTTCGAGAACGTTACCACCGCCTTTGAGATTCGAACGGCTAGGTCAATAGCTTAACTTCTAAAGCAATAGCTTCACCTCCCCTGTGATTCCGAGATTCAAACCACGTATCCCGGGATTAAATCCGCTGAACGATATTGAAAATAGTAACCATACTCCACGGGTTGAATATTAAAGAAGACCGTCAAGCCGGTGTATATCGTTTCCAATTGCAATAAAGTCATACGTTCTACCGAAAGCCGTACCTTCCTAGAAGCTAATCCGCTATATCCAGATTATAACATCGTGGTTAGAGGAGCAAAATGGTATACATTTTAGTGGCAGGCACAATAAATTCTTGTATGAATGACAAGATCGATGGTCAAACAGTTTGTGTACGTTACCACCTTCTTCGGGTGTCGAACAGTTAAGTCAATATCTACACATATTCTGCGATTCCGAAAGTCAAACCAGGTATATGCATCAATAGGCATCTTAATTCACGGTTTGAATATCAAAGCATGCCGTCAAGCCGTTGTACATCATTAACTAATCTTGTAGGGTTAAACGTCTTACAGAATGCCTCACACTCCGAAAAACTGACTCGCTGTATCGAGAGTATAACACCGCGTTCCGAGGTACGAACTAGTTCACAATTTACCGACGTGCACCTTAATTTCATACATGAATTAGAAGATAGAAGGACAAATTTTTCGAGGGCGTTACCACCTTCTGTGAGAAACGAACTGCGATGGCAATAGCTTCACTCTTCCTGCGATTCTGTGAGTCAAACCACGTACACCGAGGGTAATCCGCTGAATAATTTTGGTACGAGACAGCGTAATTCACGATATAAACATTAAAGTATTGAGTCAAACCGTCGGAGAACAATACCAATTTTTGTAAAGTCATTCCTCGTACCGCATACCGAGCCTTCCGAGAATCTGACCCGCTGTATCGAGAGCGTCACATTGTGTTCAGAGAAGAAAGCTATTATGCCTTTTAGTGACGGGCGCCATAATTTCATATATGAATTTGAAGGTTGATGGTTAAACCGTTAAACCGATAATGTTACCACCTTCATTGAAGGTCTCACAACTAAGTCAGTACCTTCACCTATTTGGCGAATCCGAGAGTCTAACCAGATATTCCGGGAGTAAACCCGCTGAACAGTATGTGCGATAAACAAATTAATTAACGGTATGAATAATAAAGTCGGGAGTCAAACTGTGGAAGAACGGTACGTATTGGTGTAGAGTCAAACTTTTTAGCGAAAGCCTTACCGTCCGTGAAACTAACCCGCATTATCGAGAGTATAAATTCATGTTCAGAGAAACACATTAGTATACATTTTAGTGACTCGCACCATGATTTCCTGTATGAATTAGTGGATCGAGAGTCAAAGAGTTCCAGAATGTTACCACCCCCTTTGAGAGTCGCACATCTAAGTCAATAGCTTCACGTATCCCGTGTTTCCGAGAGCAAAACCAGATATTCACATTATACACATTAGTATATACAGTCCAGTGATCTTAATTTCTTGTATGAATTAGAAGATTGATGGTCAGAGAGTTCGGGACCGTTACCATCTTACTTGAGAGTCGATCGGATAAGTCAATATCTTCACCTATCCTGTGATTCCGAGGGCCGAGCCAGATATTCCAGGAATAAGTGCCTTGTACAGTATTGGCATTGGACACATCATTTCTCAATTTGAATATTATAGCAGGCCGGCAAACTGTTGTAGTACATAACCTATCCGTGTAGGGTCAAGCTTCTTACAATATGCCTTACCCTCCGAAAAAGGAACCTGCTGTATCGGGAGTATAACGCCATGTTCAGAGGTCAAACAAGTATACATTTTAGAAACGAGCACCTTAATTTGACGCATGAATTACAAGATGGTGGGTCCAACCGTGCGGTAACGTTACCACCTTCTTTTAGATTCGAACAGCTGACTCAATATTTTCACATATCCTGTGAGTCCGAAAGTCAAACCAAATATTCCAGGAGTAAATGCGCTGTACAGAATTGGCAACTGACGCCGGAATTCACGACTCGAATAAGAAAGCAGGCCGTCAAACCGTCGGTCAATATTACAAATTTGTGTAAAGTCATTCTTCTATCTGAATACCTAACCTTCCGAGAAGCTATCCCGATGTGTCGAGAGCATATCACCGTGTTCGGAAAAGCAATTTAGTATGCATATTTGTGACGGGCGCCTTAATTTCATGTATGATTAAGAAGACCGAGGGTCAAACCATTCGAGAACGCTACCACCTGAGTCGACATTCGAACCGCTGAGTTAATAGCTTCACCTCTGCTATGATTCAGAGCGTCGAACCAGGTATTCCGGTCGTAAATCCGCAGAAGATTTATGGTATTAGTCGCCTTAATTCACGGATTTAATATTAATGTAGGATGTCAATCCATTTGAGAACGTTACCTATTCGTATGGATTAAATATTTTTACCGAAGACCATGCCCTGCGAAAAACTATCCCGCTGTATCGAGAGTATAACATCCTGATCAGAGAAAGAAATTAGTACTCAGTTTAGTGACGGGCGCGTTCACTTCATGCATGGATTGGAAGATCGATAGTTAAACCGCTCGAAAACGTTACCAGCCTCTTTGACAGTCGAACGGTTTAGTCAACAGCTTCACCAATCCTGTGATTCTGAAAGTTAAACATGATTTTCCTGGAGTAAATGCGTTGTGCAGTATTGGCAATAGCAATACCTCAGTTTGCGGTATGAATATTAAAATAGAGCATCAAACCTTGCAAGAAACATACTACTTGCTACGAAGTCAAACGAACGTCGGAATGCCTTACCGTCCGAGAAGCTAACTCACTGTACCGAGAGTATAACTAAGTGATTATTAAAACACATTATTATACGACATAGTGACGTCACCATAAATTCATGCATGAACTAGAATATCGAGGATCAACGTGTTTGTTATCGTCGTATAGAGTCTAACTATTCACCGAAGGCTGCACCATCCGAGAAGCTAATCCGCAGTTTAAAGGGTATAGCCTCGTGGCCAGCGAAGCAAATTACTATACATTTTAGTAATGGGCACACTGTTTTCATGCATTAATTACAAAATCGATGGTCAAACCGTTCCAGGACGTTACCGCGTTCTTTGAGGGACACACAGCTAAATCATCAGCACCACCTATCTCATTACTCCAGCGAGTAAAACAAGGTATTCCTGGATCGAGTCCGCTGAACAGTGCTGGAAATTGACATCTCAATTCACGATGTGAATGCTAAAGCAGATTGTCATACCGTGAAAGAATGTTACCTAATCGTAGTAGGGTCAAACTTTCTACCGGAAGTCCTCACCTTCGAGAAGCTACCCCTCTGTATCGGGAGTATAAACTAATGTTCAGAGAAACACAGTAGTATACATTTTAGTGATTGGCACCATAGTTTCATGTGTGAATTACAGTATCGACTGTCAAACCTCTGCGGAACATTACCGTGTTCTTCGACGTATGCACAGCTAAGTCAATAGCATCACACATCCTAAGATTCCGAAAGTCAAACCACGCATACCTAAAATAAATCCGACGAACGGTATTGGCAATAGACACCCCAATTCACGGTTTGCATATTAAAGCAGAGAGTCAAACCGTTGTAGATCGTTCCCTATTGCTATATAGTCAAACTTTTTACCACAGCCTAACTTTCCGAGAATCTATCCAGATGTATCCAGATTATATCTTCGTGTTCAGTAAAACACGTTAGGTTAGCTTTCAGTGACCGGCACCTCAATTTCATGTATGAAATGGAATATCGAGGGTCGAACCGTTGGGGAACGTGACCACCTACTTTTTTTATTCGAACAACTAAGTCAGTAGCCTCACCTATCCTGTGACCTCGAGAGCCGCACCAGGTATTCCCGGAGTAAATCCGGCAGAAAACGTTCGCAATAGGGCCCTCAATTCACGGTTTGCATATTACAGTAGAGAGTAAAACCGTCGGAGGACATTCCCCGTTCGCATAATGCCATTCCATTTACCCCACACATATCCTCAGGAGAACCCCATCCGCTGTAGCGAGTACCTTGCTTAATGTTCACGGAATCAAATGAGGAGAAGTTGTAGCAGACGGAGGCGATATTTTCATGTATGAATAGCAAAATGGAGGGTCAGACCGTTCCAGAACGTTTGCTCCATCTTTGAGAGTCCAACAGCTATATCAATTACTACCCGTTCTGTGATTCCGAGAGTCGAATCAGATACTCCGGGAGTAAAAACGTTGTGGAGTATTGGCATTAGACACCCTATTTCACGGTATATATACTATAGTGCAATGTCATACCACCGTTGAACGTTACCTACTGGTAGAGATTCAAACTTTGTAGCGGAGGCCTTGCTATCCCCGATCCTCTGCCGCTGTAACGAGAGTATAACTACGTGTTTAGGGAAATACATTAGAATACATTATAGTGACGGCAAATTAACATGATGTATGAATTAGAAGGTCGACTGCGAAACAGGGAGAAAGCGTAACCACCATCTTTAAAGGGTCGAGCGGCCAAGACTATAGCTCCTCCAATCATGTGATACCGATGGGCAAAGCAGATTTTCTAGCAGTAAATCCGCTGAACGGTATTGGTAATCGACGCCTAATTTCACGGTACGAATATTACAGTAGAGCGACAATCCGTTTGAGAACGCTTCTAATTGGTATAAAGTCATTCATCCTAGATAAAACAGTACCTTCCTCGAACGAAAACCACTGTAGCGGGTGTCATTCTTAAGGCTCTCGGAAGCAAATGAGAAGAAATTTTAGCATACGGACGCCTTCTTTTCATCTATGAATAGAAAAGACGATAGTCAAACCATTCGAGAGCGATCCCGCCATCTTTGAGAGTCGAACGGCTTAGTCAATAGCTTCACTTATCCTGCTATTCCGATAGACAAAGCAGGTATGCCGGTTCTCAATGCGCCGTGCTTTTTTGGTAATGGACAACTTAATTCACGCTTTGAATATTAATGTATAGCGTGAAACTCTTTCAGAACGTTACCAGTTAGTATAAAGTCAAACGTTTTACCATTTACCTTACCTATCGCGAACATCACCCGCAGCAGCGATTGTGCTGCATAGTGTAATCGGAAACGAAGTATTATACATTTCAGTCACTGGCACCCTAATTGCATGTATGGATGTGCATATCGGGATGCAAACCGTTCCTGGACTTTACCATCTTCCTTGAGATTTGCACACCTAAGTCAAAAGCTTCAGCCATATTTATGATTCCGCGATTCATATCATGTAATAAGGTAGTAAATCCGCTGAACTGTATTCGTAATAAACACTATAACTAACGGTATGAATGATAAAGTGGAGCGACAAACCGTTTGAGAACGAAACCAATTTCTATATAGTAAGACACTTTGCCTAAGGCCTTATTATCCGTGAAGCTCACTCGCAGTATCGGGAATATAGCTTCGTGTTCAGAAAAGCAAATTAGTATTCATTTCATTGACGGTCATCTAAACTTCATGAAGGAATAAGAAGATCATTTGTCAAGCGTTTCGAGAATGTTACCGCCCTGTTTACTGTTCGAACGGATAAGTCAATAGCTTCACCCATCTAGTGATTCGGGGAGTCAAACCAGGTACTGCTGTAGTAAATCCTCTGAACACTGTTGGTAACTGACACCTTAATTCATGATATGAGCAAAAAAGTAAAGCGTCAAACCATTTGACAGCATTGCCAGTTGATATAAATTCAAACACTTTACCGATGGCCATACTTTCGGAGCAAAAAACTCGCCGTTTCGAGAGTAGAACTTCATGTTCACAGAAAAGATTTAGTATTCATTTGGGTGACAAGCACCTTCTACTTCACGCACGAATTAGACGATCATGGGTCGAACCACTCGAGAACGTTACCACCATTTGTGAGACGATCGGCTGTGTTAGTAGCGTCATCTATCCTCGAGACCGAGAGTCAAACCAAGTATTCCGGTAGTAAATCCGCTTAGCGGTATTGGTAATGGACACTTTAATTCACGGTTTGAATATTAGAATTGAGCGTCAAAGAGTTAGAGAACATTACCAATAGGTATAAAGTCATTCGTCTTTAGCGATACCTCAGATACCGAGAAAGCAATCCGCCGCAGCGATTGTCTTGCATCGGGTTCACAGGAACGTACAAGCCATCATTATAGCAAGCGGATAGGTTAATTTCATGTATCAATACGAAGATCCAGTGTCAAACACATCGAGAAAGTTATCCGCTTCTTCGAGAGCCGAAGGGCTGAGTCAATAGCATCACCTATACTTGCAATTCCGAGATTCAAGCCTGGTAATCGAGGAGTAAATCCACTGACCAGCATTGGCAGCAGCCACCTCAATTTACTGTTCGAATACAATGTACAGTGTCAAACCGTTGTAGAACGATACATACGGGTATAGAGTACATACCTTGTAGATAGCCTTACCAGCGGTGAAGCTAACCCGCCGCTTCGAGAGTATATCTCCGTGTTCATAGATATGAAGTTGTAGACAGTTTAGTGACGCGCATCTTAATTTCATGAATGAGTATGAAGATTGAGGTTCATACCGTTCGAGAAAGCGGCCACATTCTTTGCGATTCGAACGGATGAGTCAATAGCTTCATATATCCTGTGAATCCGAGAGTCAAACCAGGTACTCCAAGTGTAAATCCGCTGAATAGTATTTACAATATATACCTTAATTCACGGTTTGAATAATGAAGTATAGTATCAATACGTTGTAGTACGTTACCAACTGGTATAGAGTCAAACATTATCCCGAAGGCCTTACCTTCGGAGAAATTAACCTGCTGTATCGGGAGTATAACTTCGTGTTCAGAGAAGCAAATTGGTAGACATGCTGGCAGACGGGCACCACATTTCCATGTATAAAAAGCAGAATGGAGAGTAAAACCTGTAGTAGACGATCTTTGGGAGTCAAACAGCTAAGTCAATAGAATCATCCATCTTGTGATTAGAATAGTCTAACCTTGTATTCCGGTTGGAAGGACGCTGAACAGTTTTGGCAGTAGACGTCTCAATTCGAGGCATGAACAATAAAGTAGAGAGAGTATCCGTGGACGAACGTTTCGTGCAGTTATAGAGACAAACTCTGTAACGAAAGCCTTACCGTCCGAAAGCCTAACGCATTATATCGAGAGAATAACTTCGTGTTCAAAGGAAGAAATTTGTATACATTTTAGTGACGGACACCTTACTTTCATGTATGAATTACAAGATCGACAGACAAACCGTTCGAGTGCAATCCGACCACCTTTGAGAGTCGAACGGTTATGTGAATATCTTCAGCTATTCTGTTATTCCTATAGTCAAACCAGGTCGTACGGGAGTTCATCCGCTGTACACGATTGGTAATGGACAATTACCAATTATGGTAAATTCATGGTAGTTCACAGTTTGAATATTGAAGTACAGAGTCTAACCCATGTATTCCGTGACGTGTTGGAGTAATGTCAAAAGTTTTAACTATGACCTGACGCCAGAGAACCTAACCCGCTGTATCGAAAGTATAACTTCGTGATCAAAGATACAAATTAGTATACATGTCAGTGGCGGACACCTAAACGTCGTTTCGGAATTAGAAGATATATTGACTATCCGTTCCAGAACGATACCACCTTCTTTGAAAGACGCACTTCTAAGTCAATAGCTGCAGCCATCCTGTGATTCGGAGAGTCAAATCAGGTAAGATCGGAGTTATCTGCTGAAGAGTATTGGCCAATTACAACTTATTTCACAGTATCAACATTAATGTACGGAGTCAAACCGATGGAGAACATTACCAATTCGTAGAAAGTCATATTATTTTGGATTATATTACCCACTGAGAACTTATCCTTCTGTAGCGAGTGTCTTGCTTAATGTTAAAGGAAACAAATCAGTAGACATTTTAGAGGACGGACACCACATGCCTGTTCATAAGTATCGTCATCGAGATTCAAAGGGTTCAAGGACATTACCACCCTCTTTCAGGATTCGAACGGCTTGGTCAATAGCTTCGCCTTTTCTTGTGACTCCGAGTGTCAAACCTACTCTTCCAGGAGTAAAGCCGCTGAACAGTGTTTGCAATGGACACGCTAATTCACGGTACGAATATTACAATAGAGCGTCGCACCGTTTGAGGACGTTACCAATTGCTTTAAAGTCAAACGGTTTACCGGAGGTCTTACATTCCGAGAACCTCACCCGCATCTCCGATAGTATGACATCGTGTTTAGTGGAAGAAATGAGTATTCATTCCAGTCACGGGCACCTTAACATCACGGACGAATCAGTAGATCGAGGGTCAAAAAGCTCGTGAACATTGCCACCTTCTCCGAGGGATGAACGGCTACATCAATAGCTTCACCTATCCTGCGACTCCGAGAGCCGAACCAGGTAATCCGGGAGTAAATCCGCCGAGCAGTATTGTTAAAAGGCACCATAATTCATGGTTTGAATATTGAAATAGAGCGTCAAACTTTTTGAGATCGTTACCTATTCGTATAAACTCTAATGTTTTACCTAAGACCTTACGCACCGAAACGCATCCCGCTGTATCGAGATTATAATTTCGTGTTCAGAGAAAGATATTAGTATGGATTTCAGTGACGGGCACCTTAACATCATTATGTATTCGAAGGTCGTGGGTCAAACCGATCGATAACATTATCACATCCTATGAGAGTCGCGCAGGTAAGTCAATTGTTTCACCTGTCCTGTGATTCCGATAGACAAGCCAGTTATTTCAGTAGCAAATACACACAACAGAATTGGCAATAGATACCTTAATGCACTGATTAAATAAAAAACTATAGCGCCAAACCGTTTGAGAACGATACCTATTGATATGGAATCAAGGTATTTCCCTGAAGACCTTACCTTCCAAGAAGCCCAACCCGATGTAGGGAGTGCTGTGCTTAGTGTTCATGGTCTCCAATTAGGAATCATTTTAGCAGAGGCACACGTTATTTTCATGTATGATTAGCAAAATCGCGAGCCAAACCGTTCGAGAACATTGCTACCTACTTTACGGGTAGAATGCCTAAGTCAATATCTCCACTTGAACTGTGATTCGGATGGTCGAATGAGGTACTGCAGGTGTAAATCGGCTTACAGAATTGGCATCAGACACCCTTATTCATGGTATAAATGATCAAGTACAGAGTCAAACCGTTGTAGAATATTACGAATACGTACATGGTCAAACTTTTTACCGATGGCCTTACCATGCGAGAACCAAACCAGCAGTACCGAGAGTGTATCTTCGTGTTTAGCGAAACAAATTTGTATTCCACTTAGTGACGGGCACCGAAGTTTCATGTTTGAATTATAAGATCGAGTGTCAAACCGTTCGAGAATGTACAACCCTCCTTGTTAGTTGAACGGCTAAGTCAGTTGCTTCAACTATCTTATTATTCCGATAGTCAAACCTGGTATTCCGGGAGTCAATTCACAGTGCATCATTAGCAATGGTCACTTTAGTGCAAGGTATCAATATTAAAGTAGTGCGTCAAACCTCTGTAGAACGTTACCTACTCTTATAGTGTCAAATATTTTACGGAAGGCCCTACCTTCCGCAAATCTAACCAGCCCTTTCGAGAGTATAGCTCCGTGTTTAGAGAAACACGTTAATATACATTTCAGTGGTGGCCATCATAATTTCATGTATGGCTTAGAAAATCGAGGATCAAATCTTTCCTGAAAGTTACCACCTTCCTCGAGAGTCGCACAGCCGCGCGAATAGCTTCACTTACACTGTGATTCTCAGAGACAAACCATGTAATCGGCGCCTAAACCCACTGTACACTACTGGCATTAGACAAGCGAATTCAAGGTGTAAATATTTGAGAACAAAGTCAAACCGTTGTATTTCATTACCTGTTCCTATAGAGTCATACTTTTTACCGGAGGCCTTACCTTCCGAGAAGCTGACCCGCTGTATCGAGATGATATCTTCGTGTTCAGAGACGCAGATTAGTATACGTTTCCGGAACAGGCTCCTTAATTTCATGTATGAATTAAAAACCGGGGGCCATACCGTTAGGGAACGATACCACCCTCTTTGTGAGTTGAACGGCTAAGTCAATAGCTTCACACATCCTGCATTCTGAAAGTCAAACCTGATATGCCGGGAGGAAATGCGCTGAACAGTATTGATAATATATACCGTAATTTAATTCTTGAGTAGTAAAGTATGGAGTCAATCCTTTTGAGGTCGTTACAAATTGGTAGAAACCTAGCCGTCATACTGAAGACCTTACCCACCGAAAGCTTAACAAGCTTATCGAGAGTATAACGTAGTGTTCAGAGTAACGAATTAGTTTACATTTCAGTGCCGAGTACCTTAGTTTCATGTATGAAAAAGATCAGGATTCATGTCGTTCGATAGCGTTACGACATTTCTGAGAGTCGCACTGCTAACTCAATATCTACGCCTATCCTGTGATTTCGGTACCCAAACCAGGTATTCCAGGAACAGTCCGCTGAACAATGTTGGCAGCAGACACCATAATTGACGGTTTGAATATTAAAGAACAATGTCAAACCATTGTAGAACCATACTTATTGGAATAAAGGCATTCCTCTCAACGAATACCTTACTTTTGGAGAACCTATCCTGCCGTATTGAGAGTATCACTTCATGTCCACGGAATCAAATTAGTATCCATTTTACTGAAGGGCACGTAAGTTAAATGAATGAATCAGAAAATCGAAGGTCAAATTTTTCGGGATGGTTAGCACCATCCATGACAGTCGAGCGGGTAAGTCTATAGCCTCACCTATTCTGTGATTCTGAGAGTCAAATCAGGATTTCCTGGGTTAAATGCCCTGAACAGTATTGGCAGTAGACGCCTTTATTCACGGTTTGAATATTCAAGTAGGGCGTCAATATGTTTGAGAACTGTACAGATTTGAATAAATTCAACCGTTTTACCCACCGAGAACCAATCCCGCTGTATGCAAAATATAACATCGTGTTCAGTGAAACAAATTATTATACATAGTCACGATCACCTTGACCTCATATATGAATAAGATGATCGAGAGTCATGCTGATGGAGAATGTTACAACCTTTCTTGAGAGGCGACCTGCTATGTCAATAGGTTCGCCTATCTTGTGACACCGAGAGTCAAACAAGGTATTCCAGGATTATATCCACTGAACAGCATTGGCAATGGACACGGTTAATCATGGCAAGAATATTAAGGTTGAGAGTCAAACCGTCGGAAAAAAATACAAATTGGGATAAACTCCTTCTTCATACCCAATACCTTACTTTCCGTGTACCCAACCCGCTGTATAGTTTGCCTTGCTTAGTTTTCAAGTGATAAAAATAGTAGACATGTTGGTAGATGGACAACTATTTTTCATATATGAATAGGAATATCGATGGTCACATCGTGCGAGAACCACACCACGTGTTTTGAGTGACAAATGGCTACGTCTATAGCTTGACCTGTCCCGTGATTCCGAGGGTCAGACAGTCTACTCCGGGAGTCTATCCACAGTGAGGTATTACCTGTGGACACGATAATTCACGGTTTCAATATTACAGTACAGATTCATACCGCTGTGGACCGATACCTATTGCCATTGAGCCAAACATTTTCGAGAAGGCCTTACCTTCCATCAACATAACCAGCTGAATCAAGAGTATAACTTCGTGTTCATAGAAGCAGATTAGTATACATTTTAGTGACGGGCTCCTTACTTTCATGTATGAGTAGGAATATCGAGGGTCTAACCGTGCGAGGACGTTACAACCTCCTTTGAGTGCCAGGCGGCTAAGTCAATAGCTTTAGGTACCCAGTTAATCTTATAGTCAAATCAGGTTTTCCTGGACTAAATCCGCTGTACAGTATTGGCAATGGACACCTCATTTTACGGTTTGAATACTAAAGTGCAGTGTCAGACCATTGTTGAGTGATACTTATTGGTATAGATTCAAACTTTTACCGAAGGCCTTACCATCCGAGAAGATAGCAACTCTATCCAGAGTGTAACTTCGTGCTCAGGGATGAAAATTCATATACACTTTATTTACGGGCATTTTCATTTCAAGTATGAATTTGAAGATCGAGTGTCAAACCGTTCAAGATCGTTACCACCTTCCTTGAGAATCGAACGGTGAAGTCATTAGCATCACATATCCTTTGATTGCGAAAGACAAACCAGATATTGCGGGAGTAAATCCGCTGAAGGGTATTGGCAATAGACACCATAATTCACGGTTCGAATATTAAAATATAGAGTCAAACTGATGTGGAATGTTATATAATGGTATGGACTCAAACTTTTTACCGAAGGCCTTACCTTCCGTGAATACACCCATGGTATCGGGAATATAACCTCGTGAACAGAGAAAGAAATTGGCAAACATATTAGCTTCGGGTACCTTAATTTCATGTATAAATTATAGAGTCAAACTGTTGTGGAATGTTATAAAATGGTATGGTTTCAAACTTTATACCGAAGGCCTTACCTTCCGTGAATACACCCATGGTATCGGGAATATAACCTCGTGAACAGAGAAAGAAATTGGCAAACATATTAGCTTCGGGTACCTTAATTTCATGTATAAATTAGAAGATCGAGCGTCTAACCGTTCGAGAACGTTTCATCCTCCACTGAGAGTCGAAAGGCTAAGTCAATAGCGTCACCTAACTAATAATACCGAGAATGGAAGCAGGTATTCCGAGAGAATTCGCTGTAGAGAATTGTCATTAGACACATTACTTCACGTTATGAATACTGAAGTTCAGATTCAAGCCGTTGTATAGCGTTACATATTGGTATAGATGCAAACTTCTTACTGATAGCCTTACCATCCGAGAACCTAACGCGCTGTACCGAGAGTATAACTTCGTGACCAGAGACACAAATTAACTTTACGTATGAATTGAAGATCGAGTGCCAAACCGCTCTAGAAAGTTGTCACCTCTACTGATAGTCAATATCTGCACCCAACATGTGATTGCGAGATGCAAATCAAGTATTCCAGGAGTAAATGCGCTGAACGGTTTTGGCAGTAGACACCCCAACTCACGGTATGAATA
This sequence comes from Euglossa dilemma, assembly GCA_002201625.1. Taxonomy (NCBI): domain Eukaryota; kingdom Metazoa; phylum Arthropoda; class Insecta; order Hymenoptera; family Apidae; genus Euglossa; species Euglossa dilemma. The sequence continues at coordinate 10,803 of NIJG01000988.1, read as the reverse complement.
TTAAAGTAGAGAGTCAATCCGTCGAAGAAAATTACCAATTAGAATAAAGTCAAATGTCTTTCTAAAGACCTTACACTCAGGAAGCATAACGCGCTGTATGGGTAGTATAACAAGGTGCTCATACGAAGAAATTGGTATACACTCTAGACAGGGGCACCTTAATTTCATGTCTGAATTAGATGATCCAGCGTCTAACCGTTTGAGAACGTTACCACCAATATTGAGAGTCGCACAGCTACGTCAATAGCTACACGTATTCTGTGATTCCGGTAGTCAAACAAGGAATTCCAGGAGTGAACCCGCTGAAAAGTATTGCCAATAGAAACATTAATTCTCGGTACCAATATTACAGTAGAGCGTCCAACCGTTGTAGAACATTACCTATTGTTATACTGTCAAACATTTTCGCAAGGCCTTACCATCCGAGAAACAATCCCGATGTATCGAGTGTATAGCTGCCTGTTAATTCAAGAATATTTGTACTCATTCTGCTGACTGGCACCTTAAATTCCTGCACGAATTAGAAGATCGAGGGGCAACCTGGTCCAGAACGTTACCACCACCTTTGAGAGTCGCAGATCGAAGTCAATAGCTTCACGTATCCCGTGATACCGAGAGCCGAACCAGATAATCCGGGAGTAAATTCTCTGAACATCACTGGTAATAACCACCGTCATTCACTGCCTGAATTTTAAAATAGGACGTTAAACCGTTCGAGAGTGTTACCACCCTCATTTAGGGTCGGACGGCTATGCCGATAGCTTCACCTATCCTATGATTCCAAGAATGAAATCAGGTATTAAGCCAGTAAATCTGCTTTTCAGTCTGGTCATTGGGCACCCTATTTCACGGTGTAAATATTAAACTACACAGTCAAACCGTCGTAGCACGTTACCTATTGGCATAGAGTCAAACATTTCACAGAAGGCCTAACCTTCGAGAAGCTAACCTGCTGCACCGAGAGAATAACTTCGTGATTACAGATACAAGTTAGTATATATTTTGTGGCGGGCACCGTAATTTCATGCATGAATTAGAAGATCAGGTGTGAAATCGTTCGAGATCGTTACCAACTTCTCTGGGATTTTAGCGGCCGAGTCAATAGCATCTTCTATACGTGCGATTCCGAGAGTCAAGCCTTGTATTCCAGGAGTATCCCCGCTGTACAATAATGGCAATGGGCACCTTAAATCCCAGATTGTATATTAAAAAAGGGCGTCAAACCGTTTGAGATCGATACCAATTGGATAACGTCATACTCCTTGCCTGATAAATTACCTTCCGAGAACATAACACGCTGTATCGTGGATATAACTTCGTGCTCAGAGAAACAAATCAGTAGACATTATAACAGACGCACACTTTAATTTCTTCTATTAATTGGAAGATCTAGGATCACACCGTTCGAGATCGTTACCACCTTCTGAGTGTTGCGAACTACTAAGACAATAGCTTCACCACATATCCTGCGATTCCGAGAGCCAAACCACGTATTGCTAGAATAAACCTACTCAACAGTGCTGCCAATATACACCTTAATTCTCGGCTTGAATAGTACAGAAGAGCGCCAAACCGTTTGAGAGCATTGCAAATTGGTATAAAGTAAAACGTTTTACAGAGACCTTACCATCCGCGAACATCTCCCGCATTATCGAGAATGCAAGTTCGTGTTCAGAGAAGCAAATTCGTATACCTTTTCGTGACGCACAGCTTAATTTCATGTATCAATTAGAAGATCGAGCGTCTATCCGTTCGGGAACGTTTCCGCCTTCCTTGACAGTCGAACGGTTAAGCCAACAGCTTCTCCAGTCCTTTGATTCCGAGAGTCAAACCAGGTATCCCGGGACTAAACCCGCTGTACAGAATTTCCAGTAGACACCCTAATTCACTATTTTTATATTAAGACGTTGAGCGCCACGTCAGTCATCGGTGGCTGACACTAGACTTTCCCTTCAGGGCGCGTCAGCCATCGGTGGCTGACAGCGTGTAACATGAGAGTTACAAAATTATACCCTATTTTACGGAATTTCAAACAATTTATCTAAAATTTACTTAATTTGATATCTGAGCGGGCCATGCGGTAAGGAAAACAAAACAGACTTGGCGCGTAACGTGTTAAATCAGTGCCTATGGGTATCACGTTCCAAACGTAAACTATCTTCTACTGAGGTCGGAAACACCGGCCCAACAATACCAGCTCGTGGACGCAGCGCGTGTGGCCTGAACGGGATTGTCTTAGAAATACGCGTGGCGCTCAACGTGTTCAAGCAGGCCGTCAAACCAATGTAGAACAATACCTATTGTTGTACGGTCAAACTTCATACAGAGTGCCGTACCTTCCGAAACACTAACCCGCTGTATCGGGAGTGTATCACCGTGTCACGGGGGTACGAACTAGTGTACATTTTAGTGTCGAACACCATAATTTCAATCATGAATTAGACGATTGAGTGTCTATCCGTTCGAGAACGTTACCCCCGCATGTGAGAAACGAACAGATAAGTCAATGGCTTCACCTAACCAGTGAGTCCGAATGTCTAACGTGAAATTGCGGGAGTAATTGCGCTGTACTGTATTGGCAATAGATACCTCAATTTCGGCGTGAATACCAAAATAGAGCGTAACACTGTGTGCGATCGTTACTAATTCCTATAAAGTGAAACGTTTTACCGAATGCCATACAGTCCGAGAAGCTGACCCGCCGCATCGAGTGTACAGTTACGAGTATAGGGAAACACATAAGTATACAATTTATTGACAGTACCATAAGTTCATGTATGAATTAGAATATCGATGGCCAAGTCGTTGGAGAACTTTACCACCTTTCTAGACCGCCGTACAGCTAAGTCAATCCATTCACACATCCTGTGATTCCGAAAGTCAAACCAGATACTCCGGGAGTAAATGTGCTTTACAAAAATGGCAATAGACACCTCAATTCACGGTTTGAATATTAAAACACGCCGTCATGCCGTTGTATTACAATACCTATAGGCGTAGGGTCAAACTTCATACAGAATGCCTTACCCTCCGAGAAACAAACCCGCTGAATCGAGAGAATAACGCCCTGCTCAGAGGTTCACACTAGTATACATTATAGTGACGGTCACCTTAACTTCATGTATGAATTGGAAGATCAAACAGTTCGAGAACATTACCACAGTCATTGAGATGCGAACGGCTCTGCCAATAGCTTCACCTACGATGCTATACCGAGAGTCCAAGCATGCTCTCCGGTAGTAAATCAGCAGTTCACTATTGGCCATGTACTCCTTAATTCACCGTATTAACATTAAAGTACTGATACAAACCGTTGCAGAACAATACCTACCGATATAGGATCAAACGTTTCCCGAAGGCCTTACCTTCCGAGAACATAACCCGCTGTACCGATAGTATAACTTCGTGGTAAGAGAAGCACATTAGTATACATTTGGGTGACGGCACCTTAAATTCATGCATGAGTTAGAGGATCGGGGGTCAATAATTTCGAGATCGATTCCTCCATATGTGAGATAGAGAAGGGCTAAGTCAATAGCTTCACCTATCTTCTGATTCCGACAGCAAACTCGCTCAACAGTATTGGTAATGGACACCTTCATTCACGGCGTGGTTCTAAATGTAGAACGCAAAACTGTTTCAGAACATTACATGTTGGTATAAAGTCAAACGATTTACCAATTACCGTACCTTGCGAGAACCCGATCCGCTGCAGCGAGAGTGTTGCTTAGTGCAAACGAAAACAAATGAGTATAAATCGGATTGACGGGCACCTTAATATCATGTATTACTAAGAAGATGCTGTATCAAACCGTTCGAGAACGTTTCCATCATCTTTGAGAGTCAAAAGGCTGCGACAACAGCTTTTCCTGTCCTGTGATTCCGAGAAAGGAGCTTGGAATTCAAGGTGTCAAATGAGATATTNTTTCCTGTCCTGTGATTCCGAGAAAGGAGCTTGGAATTCAAGGTGTCAAATGAGATATTCCGGGAGAATGTGTTCTGAACAGTATGGGCATTAGACAACATAATTCACGGTTTGAATGTTAAATTAGGGCGTCAAACCATTTTAGATCGTTGTCAATTGGCATAAAGTTAAACATTTTTCGGATTGCTTTACCTTTGTCGAAGCTAACCCACCGTTTCAAAAGTAGAACTTTGTGTTCAGAGTCAGAAATTTGTCTTCGTTTCTGCCCGGACGCCTTAATTTCATGTATGAATTAGAAGGTATAATGTCAAACCGTTCAAGATTGTTATCATCATCCTTGATATCCGAAGGGGTATTTCATTAGCCTAACGTCCTGAAATTCGGAGAGTCAGACCAGGTATTCCGAGAGTTAGAACGCAGAAAACTACTGGTAATAGACACATCANAATATTAAAACACGCCGTCATGCCGTTGTATTACAATACCTATAGGCGTAGGGTCAAACTTCATACAAAATGCCTTACCCTCCGAGAAACAAACCCGCTGAATCGAGAGAATAACGCCCTGCTCAGAGGTTCACACTAGTATACATTATAGTGACGGTCGCCTTAACTTCATGTTTGAATTGGAAGATCAAACAGTTCGAGAACATTACCACAGTCATTGAGATGCGAACGGCTCAGCCAATAGTTTCACCTACGATGCTATTCCGAGAGTCCAAGCATGCTCTCCAGTAGTAAATCAGCAGTTCACTGTTGGCCATGTACTCCTTAATTCACCCTATTATCATTAAAGTACTGATACAAACCGTTGCAGAACAATACCTACCGGTATAGGATCAAACTTTTCCCGAAGGCCTTACCTTCCGTGAACATAACCCGCTGTATCGATAGTATAACTTCGTGGTAAGAGAAGCACATTAGCATACATTTGTGTGACGGCACCTTAAATTCATGCATGAGTTAGAAGATCGAGGGTCAATAATTTCGAGATCGATTCCTCCATATGTGAGATAGAGAAGGGCTAAGTCAATAGCTTCACCTATCTTCTGATTCCGACAGCAAACTTGCGCAAAAGTATTCGTAATGGACACCTTCATTCACGGCATGGTTATAAATGTAGAACGCAAAACTGTTTCAGAACATTACATGTTGGTATAATGTCAAACGATTTACCAATTACCGTACCTTGCGAGAACCCGACCCGCTGCAGCGAGAGTGTTGCTTAGTGCAAACGGAAACAAATGAGTATAAATCGGATTGACGGGCACCTTAACATCATGTATTACTAAGAAGATCATGTATCAAACCGTTCGAGAACGTTTCCATCATCTTTGAGAGTCAAAAGGCTGCGACAACAGCTTTTCCTGTCCTGTGATTCCGAGAAAGGAGCTTGGAATTCAAGGTGTCAAATGAGATATTCCGGGAGTATATGTTCTGAACAGTATGGGCATTGGACAACATAATTCACGTTTGAATGTTAAATTAGGGCGACAAACCATTTTAGATCGTTGCCAATTGGCATAAAGTTAAACATTTTTCGGATTGCTTTACCTTTGTCGAAGCTAACCCACCGTTTCAAGAGTAGAACTTTGTGTTCAGAGTCAGAAATTTGTCTTCGTTTCTGCCCGGACGCCTTAATTTCATGTATGAATTAGAAGATATAATCCCATACCGTTCAAGATTGTTATCATCATCCTTGATATTCGAAGGGGTATGTCATTAGCCTAACGTCCTGAAATTCGGAGAGTCAGACCAGGTATTCCGGGAGCTAGAACGCAGGAAACTACTGGTAATAGACACATCAATCCGCGGTACGTATATTGAAGTAGAGAATCAAATCCTCGGACAACATTTCCGATTTGTTTAAAGTCCTTTTTCATTCGAATAGCTTCCCTTCTGTGAGCCTATCACGCTGTATCCAGTGTATATCTTCGTGTTTAGAGAAACAAATTAGTAGACATTATAGTAGACGCACGCCTTAATTTCATGTATGAATAAGAAGATCGAGAGTCAAAGCCTTAGAGAACGTTACTACCTTCCTTTAGAGTCCCACAAGTAAGTCACCAGCTTCGCCTATCCTGTGATAGCGATAGTCAAACCAGGTTTTCTATGATTAAATACAGTGAACAGAATTGGCAATAGACACCTTAATTCACTGCATGAATATTCAGGTCGAGAGCCAAACAGTCATAAACAATGCCAAATGGTATAAAGTCATTCTTTTTACCCAATACTTTATATTCCGATAACCCAACCCCCCTGTGCCGAGGTAATGACTTCGTGTTCAGTGAAAGAATTGCTATACACTTTTGTAGCGGCCACCCTAATTTCATGTACGAATTAGTAAATCGAGGGGCAAACTGTTCCAGAACTTTACCACCTTCTATGGGAGTCGCACACATAAGTCACTAGCTTCACATACCCCATGATTTCGAGAGTCATACCACGTAATCCGAGAATAAGTCCGCTTAAGAGTATTGGCAATTTACACCTAAATTCAATATTTGAATATTAATGTAGTGCATCAGAACGGTCGAAAACGTTACCAACTGGTGTAAAGTCAAACGTTTTATCGAATTACTTATCTTCCTAGAAGTAACATCGATCTAGCGATTGTCTACCTTAGTTTTGACGAAATAAGATTAGTAGATATTTTAGCAGACCGTCAACATAATTGCACGAATGAATAGGAAAATCCAGAGTCAAACCGTTCAAGAATGAAACCATCTTTTTTAAGAACCGAACGGCTAATTCGATAGCTTCACATATCTTGTTATTCCGCGGCTCAAACCAGGAATTCCGGGAATCAGTCTATTGTGCAGTATTACTAGTGGACATTTTAATTCACGATACGAATATTGATGTCGAGAATCAAACCCTTCGAGAAAGTTATCAATTGCTATGGAGTCGAAGCTTATACAGAAGGGCTTCCCTTCCGAGAAAAAGCACCCGTTGTAGCGAGAGTATAAATTCGTGCTTAGAGAAACAGATTTGTATACTTTTTAGAGACGGTCACCGTAATTTCATGTATAAAACAGAAGATCGAGTGTCAAATCGATTGGGAGCGTTACCATCTTGTTTGATGCTTGACCGGCATAGTGAATAGCTTCACCTATCCTGTGATGTCGAAAGACAAACGATATATTCCGGAAGTAAATACGCTGTACAGAATTGGCAATAGATACCTTAATTCGCGGACAGAATAATAAAATGTAGCATCACGCCGTGTGAGAAAATTACTGGTTGCTATAAAGTGAAACCTGTTACCGAATGCCTTACCACACGAGATGTTAACCCGCCGTGTCGACGGTATAGTTACGTGTATAGGGAATTTCATTAGTTTACACTTAATGACGGCACCTTAAGTTCATGTATGAATTAGGATATCGACGGTCAAAGCGTGCGAGAACGTTGCCACCTTCGAACAGAGACCAACGGCTATGTCAATAGATTCACCGATCCTGCGAGTCCGAGAGTCAAATCAGGTATTTCGGGAATAAGTGCGGTGAACAGTATTCGCAATAGACAGCTTAATTCACGGCTATCATACTAAATTAGAGCGTCCATCCACCTGAGATTGTCTCCAGTTGGTATAAAGTCAGATTTCTTGTCGAACATCTAACACCCCGAAAGCCCTGCCCGCTGTATCGGGAGTATAACATCGCGTCCAGAGGCACAAATCAGTACACATTTTAGTGACGGGCACCATAATTTCATGTATGAATTATAAGATCGAGTACCAAACCGTTCGGGAATGTCACCACCCTCTTTGAGGGCCAAGCGTCTGAGTCAATAGCTTCACGAATCCTGTGTTGCCGTGGGTCACACCAGGTATTCCGTACGTAAATTGAAAGAACTGTATTGGCAATCGACTCCCTAGTTCACGGTTTGAATATTAAAGTATAGCGCCAAACCATGTGAGGACGTTACCGATAGGCATAAAGTCAATCGTTCTATCGAAGGTCTTACCCTTCGAGGACCGGAACCGCTGCATCAAAACTATAGCTTCGTGTTCAGAGGATGAAATTAATAAACATTTTAGTTAAGGGGACTGTAATTTCATTATAAATAAGAAGATCGAGTGTCAAACCGTTCGAGATAGTTGCCACCATCTTTGAGANTCAATAGATTCACCGATCCTGCGAGTCCGAGAGTCATATCAGGTATTTCGGGAATAAGTGCGGTGAACAGTATTCGCAATAGACAGCTTAATTCGCGGCTATCAAACTAAATTAGAGCGTCCATCCACCTGAGATTGTCTCCAGTTGGTATAAAGTCAGACTTCCTGTCGAACACCTAACACTCCGAAGGCCCTGCCCGCTGTATCGGGAGTATAACATCGCGTCCAGAGGCACAAATTAGTACACATTTTAGTGACGGGCACCATAATTTCATGTATGAATTATAAGATCGAGGACCAAACCGTTTGGGAATGTCACCACCCTCTTTGAGGGCCGAGCGTCTGAGTCAGTAGCTTCACGTATCCTGTCTTTCCGTTGGTCAAACCAGGTATTCCGTGCGTAAATTGAATGAACAGTATTGGCAATCGACTCCCTAGTTCACGGTTTGAATATTAAAGTATAGCGCCAAACCGTGTGTGGACGTTACCGATAGGCATAAAATCAATCGTTTTATCGAAGGCCTTACCCTTCGAGGACCGGACCCGCTGCATCNCTCGAAATCACAGGATAGATGAAGCTGTTGACATAGATGTGCGACTCTCAATGAAGCTGGTATCGTTTTGGAAAAGTTGGCCTCTCGATGATCTGATTCATACATGAAATTAAGCTGCCCGTCACTAATGCGTATACTAATTTACTTCTCTGAACATGACGTCCCTACTCCTGATACAGCGGGTTAGGTTCTCGGAAGGTAAGGCCTTCGGTAAAAAGTTTAACTCTCTACGAACAGGTCCCGTTCAACAACGGCTTAAATATGTGCTTCAATAGCTACACTGTAAAATTGGATGCACAAAGGCAATAATGTACTGTGGATCTGATACAGGAGTACCTGGTTTGACACTCGGAATCACAGGACAGGTGAAACCTTCTACTTAGCCGTTCGGATATAAATGAAGGTGGTAACGTCCTCGAGCGGCTTGAGTCTCGATGTTCTATATCAAACCTGAAATTATGGGGCGAGTTCCTAAAATGTATACCATTTTGTTTTTCTGAACACGAGAGCGACTCGCTGAACGCTACAGCGAGTGTTGTTTCTCGGGAAGTTAGGACTTCTGTATATGCTTCGACTCCATAGCAAGTGATAAGGTTCTCGAAGGGTTTCACACTCGACAGCCATATTCGTACAGTGAATTACGGTGTTCATTGGTAACACAGCGCAACGGATTGGCTCCAGGAATGCCTCGCTTGACCCGCGGAATATCGGGATGTGTGAAAATATTGACTTTGCCGTCCGATTCAGAAAAAATGTGGTATTGATCTCTAACGGATTGACTCTGCAATTTCCTCTTCATATGTGCAATTATGTTGTCCGGCTGCTAAACAATCTTCAAATATGTTTTCGTTTACACCAAGATTGACAATCGCTTGTCCGGAGTTGGTCCTAGGAAAATAAGTTGTTCGGTAAAACGTTTGACTTTATACCAATTGGTAACGTTCTCGAACAGTGAGATGCTCATGTTTAATATTCATACCATCACCTACCGCGTGAATCCGAGGGACAGATCAGGTATTCCAGAAGTATATGCGCTCCACCCTATTATCAGAGGACACCATATTTATTTGAACATTAAAATAGAACGTCAGACCGTTTGAGAACGTTTCCAATTGCATGAAGGCAAACGTTCTATCGAAGACCATACCCTCGCAGGTCAAAACCCGCTGTATCGAGAATATAGCTTCCTGTTCAGAGATACAACTTAGCAGACATTCTAGAAGACGAACTACGTATTTCCATGTATGAACAGAAAAATCGACTGTCAAACGTATCTAGAACGATCCTACATTCCTTGAGAGACGAACGGCCTTTCAATATCTTCACCGCTCCTGTTATTCCGATAGTCAGATCAGATACTCCGGGTGACAGTCCGCTGTACACTATTGGAAGCGGACAACTTAATTCACGGTTTGAATATTAATGTAGCTCGTGAAACAGTATGAGAACGTAACCTATTGGTATACAGTCTCACCTTTAGCCGCTGGCTTTAACATCCGAGACGCTAACCCACTGTATCGAGAGTAAAACCTCGTATTCAGAGAAACAAATTAGTATACATTTCAGTCACGAGCACCTAAATTTCATGTATGATCTGTAAGGATCGTTGATAAGACCGTTCGAGAACGTTACCGCCATCTATGAGAATCGAACGACTAGCTCAACAGCTTCACCTATCCTGGAATTCTGAGAGTCATATCAGGTAATACCGGAGTAAATCTACTGAACGGTATTGGCGATAGACACCTTAAGTCATGGTTTGAATAACAGAGCGGACGGTAAACTGTTGCAGATCGTACAAATTCCAATAATGTTAAGCGTGTTACCGAAGACCTCACTCTCCGATAAACTAATCTGCTGTATCGAGAGTATAACATCGTGTTCAGTGGTATGAATTACTTTCCCCTTAAGCGACAAGCACATTAAATTCGTGTCTGAGTTACTTTATCGACTTACCACCTTTTATGACATTCGAACGTCTAGGACAACAGCTTCAGGTACCCTGTGATTCCGAGAGTCATGTCCGGCAATACGGGAGCAAGTGCGCTGTACAGTACTCTCAAAGGGCACCTTAATGTGCGGTTTGAATATTGAAGTAGAGCGCCAAACTGTTTGAGAGCGTTTACAATTGGTATAAAGTCAAACGTTACTCCGAAGGCCTTACTTTCGGCGAACCTCACCCGCTGCATCGAGAGCATAATT
>NIJG01000987.1:11576-22276 GCA_002201625.1 Euglossa dilemma | reverse complement strand
TAAAATAAAATAAAATGCTCAGCATCGGAGTTAGATATTATCTATTATTACATAGATAATATTGTAATTGAGCATAATGTAATAAATCCAATCTCACACGTATTTTCGTTATTTATTGAAAACGTCACGTCTATAAGCAAAATTGCATTACATCGTGTAAAGAAGGGAATGAGCAACATAAGTACTTTGAGCTTAAATGGCAAGTAAAGCAAACAGAATAGCAAACAAGGATTAAAGTTAACTATTTGATGTAAGATAAACAGAATGCCATTAAATTATCTCGCTACAACGAGATAGAAGCATAGGTTTCAAGAGAATCAAAGTTGGAGTCAGGAGAACGAACTGAATGTCCCACATTCAAATCCCTGAGCTCTATATAGTAGTTGAATGAGCACGGTACACTTAGTTCGGAACAAGATAATTAAAACACTATTAAAACTATATTATCTGATGGACATCCCCCAGCTCACTGTTCTCTGTTAATAATTATAGAACGTTAATGTTCATGTTCTACTTTCGTCGCAATAATTATAATAAATAATGAGGGTAAAATTCGTTGAGTGCTGTAGAGTGAATGTAACCCGAAATATAAATCCTTACATTCAGCAATTAAGATATTCTGAAAATATATGTATGTAGATACATAATATCTCCATCGAAATTTTGTAAGTTTCATATTAAAAAATTTGTTGAAGCGAAAGGTTAAAATAGAACATTCTACATAATAAATTTTCGATGCTATTGGATGCAGAATTTGGCAAGTAACATATTCTTAAGACAGTATTTATTATTTTTTTATTTAATTAAATCCTGACTTGAATACGGACTGAACTCAAACTATAAAAAGAAGAAACAGTATTTAGATTAAATTAAGTTTAGAAAATACATAGTCATTGATCCTTAGGTGATTGGACATCAAATTACATAAAATGTGCTTATACAATGAGAATTCGTTCATTTTTGACTGAGGAGTATCAATTTTTTAAATCCTATATTCGTTAATTTTCATATTTTTGATATTTTCGATAATATCGAACATTTAATACTTGTATGGATTTAATTTGTATCTTTTGAAGAAACATGTCAATAGCGAAATTTCATACTTAAAATACCCATCAAGTTTCATATTAATTAATCCTTATTGCTAGTTGGAAGAATATTCATAATTTTTTAATAATAGAACTATTAGACCAATTAATCAGTTTTAAGTATTTTATTTCTCTGCTGCTATATTCAGCTGATTTTAATTAATCAATTAATTGATTTTTAGTTATCATTAGTTAGTATAATACAGTATAAAATACAGTATATTTATATATACCGGGTGTGCGTGTGTATCAATGTATAGTATATATAATTAGTTTACTATTATAATAAAGTATAGTATATATAATTAGTTTACTATTATAATAAAGTATAGTATATATAATTAGTTTACTATTATAATAAAGTATAGTATATACAATTAGTTTACTATTATAATAAAGTATAGTATATATAATTAGTTTACTATTATAATAAAGTATAGTATATACAATTAGTTTACTATTATAATAAAGTATAGTATATATAATTAGTTTACTATTATAATAAAGTATAGTATATACAATTAGTTTACTATTATAATAAAGTATAGTATATATAATTAGTTTACTATTATAATAAAGTATAGTATATACAATTAGTTTACTATTATAATAAAGTATAGTATATATAATTAGTTTACTATTATAATAAAGTATAGTATATACAATTAGTTTACTATTATAATAAAGTATAGTATATATAATTAGTTTACTATTATAATAAAGTATAGTATATACAATTAGTTTACTATTATAATAAAGTATAGTATATATAATTAGTTTACTATTATAATAAAGTATAGTATATACAATTAGTTTACTATTATAATAAAGTATAGTATATATAATTAGTTTACTATTATAATAAAGTATAGTATATACAATTAGTTTACTATTATAATAAAGTATAGTATATATAATTAGTTTACTATTATAATAAAGTATAGTATATACAATTAGTTTACTATTATAATAAAGTATAGTATATATAATTAGTTTACTATTATAATAAAGTATAGTATATACAATTAGTTTACTATTATAATAAAGTATAGTATATATAATTAGTTTACTATTATAATAAAGTATAGTATATACAATTAGTTTACTATTATAATAAAGTATAGTATATATAATTAGTTTACTATTATAATAAAGTATAGTATATACAATTAGTTTACTATTATAATAAAGTATAGTATATATAATTAGTTTACTATTATAATAAAGTATAGTATATACAATTAGTTTACTATTATAATAAAGTATAGTATATATAATTAGTTTACTATTATAATAAAGTATAGTATATACAATTAGTTTACTATTATAATAAAGTATAGTATATATAATTAGTTTACTATTATAATAAAGTATAGTATATACAATTAGTTTACTATTATAATAAAGTATAGTATATATAATTAGTTTACTATTATAATAAAGTATAGTATATACAATTAGTTTACTATTATAATAAAGTATAGTATATATAATTAGTTTACTATTATAATAAAGTATAGTATATACAATTAGTTTACTATTATAATAAAGTATAGTATATATAATTAGTTTACTATTATAATAAAGTATAGTATATACAATTAGTTTACTATTATAATAAAGTATAGTATATATAATTAGTTTACTATTATAATAAAGTATAGTATATACAATTAGTTTACTATTATAATAAAGTATAGTATATATAATTAGTTTACTATTATAATAAAGTATAGTATATACAATTAGTTTACTATTATAATAAAGTATAGTATATATAATTAGTTTACTATTATAATAAAGTATAGTATATACAATTAGTTTACTATTATAATAAAGTATAGTATATATAATTAGTTTACTATTATAATAAAGTATAGTATATACAATTAGTTTACTATTATAATAAAGTATAGTATATATAATTAGTTTACTATTATAATAAAGTATAGTATATACAATTAGTTTACTATTATAATAAAGTATAGTATATATAATTAGTTTACTATTATAATAAAGTATAGTATATACAATTAGTTTACTATTATAATAAAGTATAGTATATATAATTAGTTTACTATTATAATAAAGTATAGTATATACAATTAGTTTACTATTATAATAAAGTATAGTATATATAATTAGTTTACTATTATAATAAAGTATAGTATATACAATTAGTTTACTATTATAATAAAGTATAGTATATATAATTAGTTTACTATTATAATAAAGTATAGTATATACAATTAGTTTACTATTATAATAAAGTATAGTATATATAATTAGTTTACTATTATAATAAAGTATAGTATATACAATTAGTTTACTATTATAATAAAGTATAGTATATATAATTAGTTTACTATTATAATAAAGTATAGTATATACAATTAGTTTACTATTATAATAAAGTATAGTATATATAATTAGTTTACTATTATAATAAAGTATAGTATATACAATTAGTTTACTATTATAATAAAGTATAGTATATATAATTAGTTTACTATTATAATAAAGTATAGTATATACAATTAGTTTACTATTATAATAAAGTATAGTATATATAATTAGTTTACTATTATAATAAAGTATAGTATATACAATTAGTTTACTATTATAATAAAGTATAGTATATATAATTAGTTTACTATTATAATAAAGTATAGTATATACAATTAGTTTACTATTATAATAAAGTATAGTATATATAATTAGTTTACTATTATAATAAAGTATAGTATATACAATTAGTTTACTATTATAATAAAGTATAGTATATATAATTAGTTTACTATTATAATAAAGTATAGTATATACAATTAGTTTACTATTATAATAAAGTATAGTATATATAATTAGTTTACTATTATAATAAAGTATAGTATATACAATTAGTTTACTATTATAATAAAGTATAGTATATATAATTAGTTTACTATTATAATAAAGTATAGTATATACAATTAGTTTACTATTATAATAAAGTATAGTATATATAATTAGTTTACTATTATAATAAAGTATAGTATATACAATTAGTTTACTATTATAATAAAGTATAGTATATATAATTAGTTTACTATTATAATAAAGTATAGTATATACAATTAGTTTACTATTATAATAAAGTATAGTATATATAATTAGTTTACTATTATAATAAAGTATAGTATATACAATTAGTTTACTATTATAATAAAGTATAGTATATATAATTAGTTTACTATTATAATAAAGTATAGTATATACAATTAGTTTACTATTATAATAAAGTATAGTATATATAATTAGTTTACTATTATAATAAAGTATAGTATATACAATTAGTTTACTATTATAATAAAGTATAGTATATATAATTAGTTTACTATTATAATAAAGTATAGTATATACAATTAGTTTACTATTATAATAAAGTATAGTATATATAATTAGTTTACTATTATAATAAAGTATAGTATATACAATTAGTTTACTATTATAATAAAGTATAGTATATATAATTAGTTTACTATTATAATAAAGTATAGTATATACAATTAGTTTACTATTATAATAAAGTATAGTATATATAATTAGTTTACTATTATAATAAAGTATAGTATATACAATTAGTTTACTATTATAATAAAGTATAGTATATATAATTAGTTTACTATTATAATAAAGTATAGTATATACAATTAGTTTACTATTATAATAAAGTATAGTATATATAATTAGTTTACTATTATAATAAAGTATAGTATATACAATTAGTTTACTATTATAATAAAGTATAGTATATATAATTAGTTTACTATTATAATAAAGTATAGTATATACAATTAGTTTACTATTATAATAAAGTATAGTATATATAATTAGTTTACTATTATAATAAAGTATAGTATATACAATTAGTTTACTATTATAATAAAGTATAGTATATATAATTA
Organism: Euglossa dilemma; assembly: GCA_002201625.1. Classification (NCBI taxonomy): domain Eukaryota; kingdom Metazoa; phylum Arthropoda; class Insecta; order Hymenoptera; family Apidae; genus Euglossa; species Euglossa dilemma. The sequence continues at coordinate 17,244 of NIJG01000987.1, read as the reverse complement.
GTTTACTATTATAATAAAGTATAGTATATACAATTAGTTTACTATTATAATAAAGTATAGTATATATAATTAGTTTACTATTATAATAAAGTATAGTATATACAATTAGTTTACTATTATAATAAAGTATAGTATATATAATTAGTTTACTATTATAATAAAGTATAGTATATACAATTAGTTTACTATTATAATAAAGTATAGTATATATAATTAGTTTACTATTATAATAAAGTATAGTATATACAATTAGTTTACTATTATAATAAAGTATAGTATATATAATTAGTTTACTATTATAATAAAGTATAGTATATACAATTAGTTTACTATTATAATAAAGTATAGTATATATAATTAGTTTACTATTATAATAAAGTATAGTATATACAATTAGTTTACTATTATAATAAAGTATAGTATATATAATTAGTTTACTATTATAATAAAGTATAGTATATACAATTAGTTTACTATTATAATAAAGTATAGTATATATAATTAGTTTACTATTATAATAAAGTATAGTATATACAATTAGTTTACTATTATAATAAAGTATAGTATATATAATTAGTTTACTATTATAATAAAGTATAGTATATACAATTAGTTTACTATTATAATAAAGTATAGTATATATAATTAGTTTACTATTATAATAAAGTATAGTATATACAATTAGTTTACTATTATAATAAAGTATAGTATATATAATTAGTTTACTATTATAATAAAGTATAGTATATACAATTAGTTTACTATTATAATAAAGTATAGTATATATAATTAGTTTACTATTATAATAAAGTATAGTATATACAATTAGTTTACTATTATAATAAAGTATAGTATATATAATTAGTTTACTATTATAATAAAGTATAGTATATACAATTAGTTTACTATTATAATAAAGTATAGTATATATAATTAGTTTACTATTATAATAAAGTATAGTATATACAATTAGTTTACTATTATAATAAAGTATAGTATATATAATTAGTTTACTATTATAATAAAGTATAGTATATACAATTAGTTTACTATTATAATAAAGTATAGTATATATAATTAGTTTACTATTATAATAAAGTATAGTATATACAATTAGTTTACTATTATAATAAAGTATAGTATATATAATTAGTTTACTATTATAATAAAGTATAGTATATACAATTAGTTTACTATTATAATAAAGTATAGTATATATAATTAGTTTACTATTATAATAAAGTATAGTATATACAATTAGTTTACTATTATAATAAAGTATAGTATATATAATTAGTTTACTATTATAATAAAGTATAGTATATACAATTAGTTTACTATTATAATAAAGTATAGTATATATAATTAGTTTACTATTATAATAAAGTATAGTATATACAATTAGTTTACTATTATAATAAAGTATAGTATATATAATTAGTTTACTATTATAATAAAGTATAGTATATACAATTAGTTTACTATTATAATAAAGTATAGTATATATAATTAGTTTACTATTATAATAAAGTATAGTATATACAATTAGTTTACTATTATAATAAAGTATAGTATATATAATTAGTTTACTATTATAATAAAGTATAGTATATACAATTAGTTTACTATTATAATAAAGTANTTTAATTGTCAGATCTGCTAACATTCAATTTTCTCGAAACCAAGCAAAAAGGAAAAGCCTGAGGTTAGTCATGTTGGCTGGTTTTGTAATTCTGAAGCGTTAAACAATCAAAAGACATTAAGATTGAAGGTGTTTGTAATTCAGCTGGAACAACATTGCAGAAGTTTTGCTGGAGTCCAAGGAGGTCAGTAGGTGGTTTTGAATACTTCCTTGAATTATGCACCCACCTCGTATAAACTTGCTGCAAGAGACAGACGTGCAATGCACGGTTTACTTTAGGGGGCAGAACCACAATCCTGGTGTGGCTCTAAGTTCTAGTCTGATTCTTTCGTGGGAATTTATATGCTGTTTGCTGCTGAGAAATGGAATTTCGAGTATTCAGTAACCTACAAATATAGAATAAGAATCCTGCTGCAGCATTCACTACCGCGACTACAGAACATGAGGAACGCCGTTTGTGGAAATACTAAACGCTGTTTGTAAATAATAAATGGAAATTAATGCAAATAAACCGACGCCGAAGAATAATTTTATCGAGCTGATTTTTTTTCGCAATAAATTATAAATACAGTATATTATATTTGTATTAACCCCCTACAACGTGATTCTAAATAAAATTTACCAACTCATCTAACCTTGTATTTTAAAAGTTATTTGGAATCTTACTATAATATCTTGTTTTATAATTTTTTAATTAATAATTATACCAATAATTTTTCACTTAATCGACAATTCGCCTGTTAAAACGAAGAAATGTACAAAATAATTATTTCATAGTACAGCGAAGTACGGTGAATTAAAGTGAAACATAAATTATACTAAGGTATAGCTGTAAATATAACTATAATATGGTATAATACAGCAAAGAAGAGAAAAGTATAAAAATATGTAGTATAATAAAGTATAGTACAATAAAGTAAGGTTTAATATAGCAAAGTATAATGAAGAACAGCGTAAATATAATAAATAATAAATAGTGTAAGTATAATATAACAAAGTACAAAATTTGCAACATGAGATTTAATAGTTTGCATAACCTTTATATAAATTATGTAAATTATTCTTTAAAATGAAACGGTGGAAAAATAAGAAAGGTTTTANGAACCTTCCAAAACCTCAATCATGGCAATGTCTGAAAAAATTACGTACAAAAACAAGCGAAAAATATTCGGGAAATAGAAGCGGTGGAAAAATAAGAAAGGTTTTATCCTTTTTCACGTTTCATCGATTCGTCTGTGTACGGCATATCGCGAAAAACGCTCGATCTACTCGTGAAATGAAACAAGATTGAAATGTCTGCCGCGCTAACTTTCTTATGCACGTCGTCTTTTCGTCAAAAAGGAGATATTTTTCTCGCGACACGGTTACGAAGAGAAAAATACGACTCGTGAGAGATGTGTCTTTACCAAGATTGCGTTATATTTTACGCTAAAACACGATTCCTTTGTAATGCTATCCTGTTTTACCATAATTTGAATATCTAGGCTAAATAACGAATAATTTTGGTAATTATTGGATTATTTGCCTTTAAAAGAAATTATAACAAATAGTAATACTGTAGTAAATATAGTGTTATATAATAATATAATATTACACATAACAGTAAATATATAATAAGTGATGTAAACAATAAATGTATAATAATACATAGTAAATATAGTAAACTAGCAAAGCAGTAACACAGTAATCATAGTAGTAATGGTAAAAATATTGGAAAGTTCGGAAAGTCATTTCGTATTTTTCCTTTTTTTTTATGCGGATGAAGTGTGAAGTTGGCTGTGAACAAATAGAATTAGCTGCATCTAAATTGAAAACACGAAATGACTTTCCGAACGACCTAATAGCATAGTATATACTGTATACTATACATGTACTATATACTGTAGATATAGTTAGTAATATAGTAAAATTATAAATTACTTGTTCTCTAGAAAGTATTTCTTAAAAAAAAAAAAATGATACGAAAATGTTAATTTTTTACGTAAGTTTCGAGTAAGTTTTTGTTCAAGTGAGTTTTGAGAAGTGATGAGAGACAATTGAGAGACAACAATAAAGGTATGGCAATATTTAATGTATCGTATATAGACACGGTTATCTATAAATTTTCTTGTGCAAGGTGTAAGTTATGTTTTTTACTTATGTTATCATTACGACACTCCGTAAGTAGGTACTTTGTGACCTAAAAGTCATCCAAACCATACCGATCGGCTCCATTGAAAATAATCGTTCTGTTTTTGGAAGATTAAATATTAATGATGTATTCTGTTGATTGATATTTTTTAAAAGAATTTTTAGAGGATAGAAATAATCAATGTAGCATCCGAGTCTTTCATAAGAAAAATTCAATATAAAATTGGACTAATATTTAATATACACACAGTAACATTAATTTTATTATACAATAATATTAATAAAATTATAACGGTAATTCAATATAAAATTAAATATAAGATAAATTAAAAAGATAATATTATAAGATAAATATGATACAACAAATTAATACAAAACTAAATAAAAATATAATTTAATTATATATATGCTTAAGTTGATAAGATGTTCCAAGTTGATTATGCATTATAAATTCAGAAATAATCCGAATGTACTCCAAAAAATGTCTATTATGTTTCCTAATATTTTGTAGAGAAAGTAATCGATTGCTTAATAAATTACATGATCGATTTCACAATATTATTCTGATTTGAGTGGTCTGTAAACGAACATTAGGATCGTTTTCACGTTCATTCTCTGTTCCATGGAATGAGACATGATATATATATTTCATCAATATAACATAGATAGGTATGATATATATCAAATGAATCATTTTTGTAATTTTTTCGAATTTACAAATAAATCCTTCTTTTATCCTCAATGAAAAATGAAAAATAAATACTCTGTAAGCAGAATTTTGAACAAGAACAATTAATAGCGACTGTGTACTAGTATGTAATCTATGAAACGAAATAAAAAACTGACTTTACTATTGTATAACATATTCCAAACTATATAGTATATGCATATATCGTCAAGGAGCTAAAAGTAGTAATTTCAGAAATATCAAAGGTAAAGTCAGGCGGAGCAAACAGAATACCCATGATGCCCCTGTCTCGTTCCTCTACCTATCCTTTCATCTCTGCACAGTACACAATTAAAGACGTATTCTTCCTTCAGTCACGACAGAGTATGAATATTATAATTTATATGTTTGCAATACGATGTGTCCCAAGTGAAGAAGATAAAGGAGGAGTAAAATGTAACTGAACTCGTTAGTCCGTATATAGGCATCGACTGAATAAACGATATCTCCTGCATTGTTCCCTGAACCTTTCATTTTACTCTGGGAACCGGTTGAACACGGCTACGTCAGTGGTTGTTGCACTACCATTTCTGGAGGATAATATATCGTGGAATGTCATCCGGCTGAGATATTTTTGGGTCGATCCTAGCCATCCCGGCTAGTTTTCTCCTTCTTCGATTCGTGTCAAGGAGGCCATAACCGGCGTACCATACATTTTATTAAACCCTTGCACTACGATTTAATTGTGAAAAATAGTTGGCTGAGGAAGCATTTAATTTTAATTAGGCTATATATACTTAATCCCCTGTACAATAAATTTGTACAAGCTTTTGATACTTATAGAAGTCGTGCTCGTGTTGTAACGTAATTACAGTCGTGTGATGAGCGCGACTATAAGGAGTTAGGTTTGTTGTTATAGTGCAAGGAGTTATAATTATTTATTTATAATTGGTAATTTAGAAAATTCTTCGATTTATGATTAAATTATGTAACGCTAAACCATTTTTCTTCTGGATTAAAACTTGAACTACCAAGAGGGTTAAAATTGCTTCTTTCAGATTTTTTTATTTTTGAAGTCATTAGAAATATATTTGTTAGTGAATTATATTTTTTTTAGTGAATATATAAGGGGGTTAAAATTGCTTCTTTCAGATTTTTTTATTTTTGAAGTCATTAGAAATATATTTGTTAGTGAATTATATTTTTTTTAGTGAATATATAAGGGGGTT
>NIJG01000986.1:12045-48589 GCA_002201625.1 Euglossa dilemma | reverse complement strand
GAGAATCCGCTATTCAGTATTGGCAATAGTCACCTCAGTTCATGGTGTGAATTATAAAGTAGAAGGTCAATCTGTCGGAAAGCATTACCATTTAATGTAGAGTCATTTTTTCAACGATCACATCATCTTCCTAGAACCAAATCCGCCGTAGCGAGTGTCATGCTTAGTTGTCGCGAAAAGAAATTAGTATACATTATTGCAGAGGCAAACCTTATTCCCATATACGAATTAGAATATCGATTGTCGACTCATTCGAGATCATTCCCAGTTTGGTTGTGAGTCGAACGGCTATGTCAGAAGATTCATCTATCCTGCGTTTCCAACAGTCAATTCGGGTATTCCTGGAACCAATCCGCTGTACAGTATTGGCAATAGTCACCTTAATTCACGGCATGAGTATTAAAGGGGAGAGTAAAGACGGCGGAGGACATTACGAATTCATATAAAGTCATTCTTATGATCGAATACCTTAACTTCTGAAAACCTAACCCGTTGTAGCGAGTGTCCTGAAAGTGTTCACGAAGACAAATTAGGACACATTTTGGCTGACGGACACCACTTGTTTGTGTATAAATATCAGCATAGATAGTCAAAGCGACCGAGAAGGTTACCACTTTCCTTGAAATTCGTACGACTAAGTCAATATCTTCACCTGTCCTGTGATTCCGAGCGACAATCCAGGTATTCGGGGAGAAAATTTGCTGAACAGTATTGGCAATAGACACATTATACCAGGATTTCAATATTAAAGAAGATTGTCAAACCGTTTGGGAGCGTTACCAATTGGTATGTAGTTCAACGTTTTTCCGTAGGCCCTGACGTCAGCGAACCTCAGCGGCTTCATCGAGAGTATAAGTTCGTGTTCACGGAAGGAAATTAGTATTCATGTCAGTGACGAGCGCCATATCTTCATCTATGAAATAGAAAATCGAGGGCCAATCCGCTCAAGCACGTTGCCATCTTGTCCGAGAGACTAACGGCTAAGTTTATAGCTTCACGTATCCTGCGATTGCGAAAGTAAAACCAGGTATTCCGGGAGTAAGTCCGCTGAACAGTATTGGCAATCGACACATTAATTCGCGGCAGGAATAATAAAGTAGAGAGTCAGGCCTTCGGAGGACATTGCCAATTGGTTTGAGGTCATTTGTTTTACCGAAGACCCTACCATCCGCTAGGCTAACCCACTGTATCGAGAGAATAAATTCGTGTTTAGAGACGCACATTAGTGTACTTCTTAGTGGCGGCACCCTAATTTCGTATATGAAGTAGATGATCGATGGCCAAACAGTTCGAGAACGATACCACCCACTTTGAGATTCGAACGGCTAAGGCAATAGCTTCACCTATCCTTGGATTCCCAGAGTCAAACCAAGCATTGTGGAACGTTACCCGTTCCTATGGAGTATATCTCTCTACCGAGGGCCTTACCTTCCGAGAAATCCTACCCGCTGTAGAGTCTGGCATGCTTAGTATTCACGGAAACAAACTAGTAGACATTTTAGAAGACGGGCACGTCATTTTCATGTAGGTACAGCCAAATCGAGGGTCAAACCGGGCGGGACCGTTACCACCTTCTTTGAGAACAGAACGGAAAAGTCAATAGCTTCACCCATCCTGTGATTCCTAGAGGCAAACGCGGATCTATAGGAGTAAAGCAGCTCTACAGAACTAGCACTAGACAGCCTATTTCCCTGTATGAATGTTAACGTACCGAGTCACTGTTTTCGAACATCACGTATTGGAATAGTGTCAAAGTTATAACTGGAGGCTTTGCCTTCCGCGATCCGCAGCGGCTTCATCGAGAGTATATGTTTGTGATCAAAGAATGAAATTAAAATTCTTTTCAGTGACGGGCACTTTATCTTCATATATAAATAGCAAAATCGAGAGTCAAACCGTTAGAAAACGATTCCAACTTCTACGGGAGTCTACGGCTAAGTCAATAGCTTCGAATATCCTGTGATTCCGATAGTCAAGTCCGGTATTCCGGGACTACGTCCGCTTAAATGTAGCGACAATAAATTCCTCAATTCACGGTTCGGTCATTAAAGTAGAGAGTTAAACCGTCGGAGAAAATTACTAACTCTTATACAGTCAAACCTTTCTCCGAAGACCTTAACTTCCGAGAAGACAACCCGCTGTGTAGATAGTATAACTTCGTGTTCTGGGAAGCAAACTAATATACATTTTATCTACGGGCTCCAGAATTTCAGGTATGAACTATAAACATCGAGGATCAAGCAGTTTCGAGATCGATACCGCCTTCTTTTAGAGTCGAACGGCAGGGTCCAAATCTTCGCCCATACTTTGATTCTGAGTGCCACAACAGGTATTCCAGGAGTTGATCCGCTAAAGTGTACTGGCAATTGACACCTTAATTCAAGGCATGAATATTAATGTAGTCAGTCAAACTCTTGAGAATATTAACAATTGCAATGAAGATATTCCTTTACCGAATACCATACCTTCAGTGAACCTAACCCGCTGTAGCGATTGTCCAGCTTAATGTGCACCGAAACAAATTAATAGTCCCTTTAGCGGACGGACACCACATGTTTGTGCATGATTATCAACATGGAGAGTCAAACCGTTCGAGAACGTTACCACCTTCTGTGAGAGATGAACAGTTATGTCAATAGCTACACCTACCCTGTGATTCGGTGAGGCATACCAGGTATTCCGAAAGTAAATCCGCTGAGCAGTGTTGGCAATATGCACTTTAATTCTCGGCTTTAACGATAAAGTAGAGCGTCAATCCGTTTGAGAACGATACCAATCGCTATAACGTCAAGTATTCTACCGTAGGCCGTACCTTCCGCGAACCTCATCAGCTTCATAGAAAATATAACTTTGTGTTCAGAGAAGGAAATTATTATTCATTTCAGTGACGAGCATTTTAATTTCAGGCACAAATTAGATCGAGTGATAAACCATCCGAGAACGTTACCACCACATATGAGAGTCGAACGGATAAATCAGATGCTTCACCTGTCCTGTGACACTGAGAGTCGAAACAGGTAATCCGGGAGTTAATCCGTACAAGAATATTGGCAATTGTCACCATAATTCACGGCATGAATATTAATGTAGTGAGACAAACCGTTGGAGTATATTACCAATTCGTATAAATTCATATCCTTTTACCGAATACCATACCTTCCAAGATCATAACCAGCTGTAGCGAGAGTCCTGCTTAATGTGTACGGAAAGAAATTAATGGAACTTATAGAGATCGAACACCACACGTTTGCGTATAAATATCAGCATCGAGAGTGAAAGCGTTCGAGAACGATACCACCTTCTGTGAGCGAGGAACAGCTAAGTCAATAGTATAACGTATACTGCGATTCACAGGGTCAAGATTTGTTTTCCCGGTATAAATCCGCTGAACAGCATAGATAGTAGACACCTTGTTTCCCGGTTTGAATACTAGAGTAGAGAGTCAATCCGTTGGAGTATATTACCAATTCGTATAAATTCATATCCTTTTACCGAATACCATACCTTCGGAGAAGCTAATCCGTCGTGTCGTGAGTTTAACTTCATGTTTGGAGGATCAGATTAGATATCATTTTAGTGAAGGGGACCTTAATTTCATTAACACTAAGAAGATCGAGTGTCAAACCGATCGAGGCCGTTCCACCTTCTGTTATATTCCTACAGATAATGGAATAGCTGCACAAATCCTGTCTATTCGAGAGTCATACCAGGTATTGCGGGTGTAAATCCGTAGAACAGTATTGCCATTGGTCACCTTAATTCACGGTGTGAGTATGAAAGTGGGGCGACAATCCGTTTGGGAGCATTCCTAATTCGTATGCAGTCCAACGTTTTAGTGAAAACCTTACCCTCCGAATGCATTTCGCGACGCATCGAGAGTACAATATGGTGCATAGAATAACAAATTATTATACATTTTAGCGAGGGGCATCTTAATTTCGTGTATGAATTGGAAGATCGAGTGTAAAACCGGGCGAGGCCGTTACCACCTTCTTTGAGAACAGAACGGCAAAGTCAATAGCTTCACCTATCCTGTGATTCCTAGAGCCAAACGAGGTGATACAGGAGTAAATTCGCTCTACAGAACTAGCACTAGACAGCCTATTTCAACCTATAAATGTTAATGTTCAGAGTCACTGTTTTAGAACGTCACGTATTGGCATAGCGTCAAACTTTTAACCGCAGGCCATATCTTCCGCGATCCGCAGCAGCTTCATCGAGAGTATACGTTCGTGATCAGAGAAAGGAATTAGTACCTATTTCAATTTCGGGCAGCTTAACTTCATGTATAAATTACAAAACCGCGAGACAAACCGTTAGAAAACGATACCAAGTTCTACGGGAGTCGAACGGCATAGTCAATAGTTTCAACTATCCTGTGATTCCGTGAGTAGAACCAGGTATTCCCGGGAGTAAGTCAGCTGAACAGAATTGGCAACAGACACATTCATACACGGTTCGAATATGAAAGCAGGCCGTCAAACCATCGGTCAATATTACCAATTTGTGTAAAGTCCTTATGGTGCCCGTCACAGAAAGGGATACAAATTTCGATCCCAGAATAGGAAGTTATACAATCGATACAGCGGGTTAGGTTCTCCGACGTTAAGGCCTTCGGTAAAATGTTTGAAAATATACCAACAGGTAACGTTGTAAGAAGCGTTTACGCTCTACCTTAGTATTCATACCATGAATTAAAATGTCCATTGGTAATTCTGCACAGTGGATAGTCTCCGAGAATACCTGGATTGAATGTCGGAATTACAGGATCTGTGTAATTACTCACTAAGCTGTTTGACTCCCAAAGTAGGTTCTATCGGACTAGATCGGTTTGACTCAGAGCATCTTGGTTCAAATGCGGGTATTGTAGTGCAGGTTGCTCGCATAATTTATTTTTCAAAGTGTTAAATGCTGATTGTAGTTCTTCTTTCCAATTAAAGGGTGTGTCCTTTTGGGTTAAGATTGTTAGGGGTTTCGCGACGTTGGCGAAGTTTTTCATGAATTTACGGTAGTATCGAAATAATTCAGGAAATGATTTTACTTTCGTTATGTTTGTAGGTTTAGGGAAGCTTTTTATTGATTCCATCTTTTTTGGATTTGGTTTGATTCCATCATTAGTGATGATATGTCGTAGGTATTCGAAGTCGGGTTTCATAAATTCGCATTTGTCAGGCTGTATCTTCAGTCCAACTTCCTTCAGTCTGTTAAATACTATTGCTAGGTTGCGATTGTGTTCCTCTGTAGTGTTTCCAAGTATTACTATATCGTTTAAATATACAAATAATACTTGCTAATCAGTCCTCGTAATGCGCTGTCCATCATTCTTTGGAATGTGGCTGGCGCATTCTTTAGACCGAAAGGCATTCTTTTGTAGTGACAATATCCGTCCGTCGTGCTGAAAGCAGTGCACTTTTTGTGGTCAGGGTTCATAGGTATTTGATGGAAGCCTGACGGTAGGTCCAATGCACTGAAGAATTTAGCATTACCTAAGTGGGCGAATATGTCATCGGCTTGCGCATGCGGATATGCATCCTGATTGCTGATTTTATTTGACTTCCGAAAGTCAATCACAATTCTCCATTGTTACTCGCCAGACGCATCCAGTTCTTTGGGCACTGCCCAGACTGGTGCATTATACGGTGAATCTGAATCTTCTACTATACCTTTGTCTTACATATCTCTAATTTGGCTTTGGAACTCTGATTTCTAGCATTCCGGAATTTTGTATCTTTCAATATTGACGGGTCTGTCTATTTTTACGAATATGTCGTATTTGGTTAATGTGGTACAGGGTAAAGGATCATTGTCAGTAGAAATGATGTTATGGTAATTGCATTTAACCTCCTTAACAGGTTCTCTTATTACTTCTTCTATGTCATCGAGTCTAAGCATGGTCAATATTTCTGTGTCTTTGGGATTATCTGTGTCTATTTTCATGTGACACTCAATTTGAATACCATGTTCACCATTATTAAAGGAATAAACACTAACAGGTTCATGGTCGAGCTCAGCTACGTGGATAACTGATCATCTGCTGGGGACGCTCTGGGTGGTCGGAGTGGTCTGTAATTCAGAAACGTCGTTATTAAGTTGGAGTTGCTTGTTAGTGATTGTGTATTGAAATTTCTCTAGAATGGGTATTCTTATTCATCCGTCTTCTGTCAATGGGAAGTTGTCCTATGCTTTTAGTTATTTGTGTGTTAATTATCTATCTTTTACCGGTGTGTATCTAGAGATTTTGTATTTCGCGGAACCTAATTGAATTATTTTATCTTGTTTTAACTTTATCTGGTCTCTGACCACTCCTCTTTTGATGAGACTGGCTCCCGCTGCGGTTTCAGTGAGGAATCTTCCTCGCCGGTAGGTTTCCGGGAATCTTGTATGAATGCATCGCAGCTAGCTTTGGCTGTATGGTAATCCTTGAATCACATGTTTTTTATTCCAGGCGGAGTTTTTCCTGTCTGTACTCCATGAAAATTTGTGTTCTGTAATTGGTAACACTGTGATATCTGATGACCTATTTTTTTGCAATGTTCGCAACGTATCGGGTTAGTTATTAGTCTGTTTGTCTGGTTGTATGTTTTGAGTTTCGGATTCGCTCTGTATTCTAGGTTTGGACCCATCATGGGTCTTTATGATGGCGGATGTCTAGATATATTCTGGTTTCGTTTTGACTCTTTAAGCCATGTTTCTATATTACCTGCTTCCTGTTGGGCTTCATTGATTGATCCTGGTTTCATAGGAAGTAATAGCTGAGCTATTTTTACACTCAAGTTGCATATGATGAATCTTTTAGCCCCATGTGCCCCTTCTTTCAATGCTATGTTCCTAGCAATCGCGTTTCTATGCTCACCTTGAATGGCGTACTGCAGTTCTCCTGGACTCTGTCGATTGCGATTTGCATAAGACTGCACGCTTTCAGTTTGCCTTTGCTTCGTCTGTTGCATCCTACTCCGGCTTCCACTTATGGTTGTTGGTGTCGAAAGCTGTGATCCTAATGCTTCGTATGAATCTTCGTAGGTATATTTCTGACGGCCTTCCTTGCTTGACAGATTATTTAATGTGCTATTGTCATTCGTAGAAGCATTGGTTAGTCGAATGTTCTTCTTCTTGCGAAGCTTGCCGTTTTGGTGAACTCCTCTGTTCCGATATCGTCGTCTCCGTTCAAGTTTACCACGCTTCGTAAAGCTTTGGCCGGGTCCATCAGTACTGGTTCGCATGCTGTGTTTCTCGTTGGTTGGTGTTTTGTAGGTAGGACGGATGGGAGTGGTTTACTTGTTTCATACCCAGTTACGGCGGTCGATGTTGTTTCGTCTACAGTGAGACTTGGTTCAGTCAGGAGTATGCGTTCCCGTGCGTTGATCTCCATAGTGCTTGCGATTCCCAGTAATTCCTGCTCTTGGGCTTGGAACATTATATATAAGTTCTTCACTGCTTCTGTTAGGTTTGATATCCCGGAATCATGAGATATTGTTCGCTAAGCGTTAGCCTCTTGTCGTGCCTCTAAGCCGCTTATTTATTCTGCATTCGCCCCAGGTGCTTAAGCATGGTCTCTTGGCTCGCGAGTATTTTATCTAATGCGCTTTCAGTTATTTGGTCTTTAGACATGTTACAACCTTCATCCTGTTCTCTTCTTGCTCCGTGGAGAAAGTTTTTCCGTTGCTTCTCAGGTGGATTTGCTGGTGTTTGACGTACCCTATTCTAGCAGGATGGCCAATTTTGTCACGAGGAAATGCGTGGCAAGTATTGAAATAAAATAGAAACCAATTTTGTCACGGGAAAATACGTGGCAAGTATTAAAAGGAAATATAAGCGGGCCGGTCTTCAACCTTGGTGGAAGAGCCCCCTTTCTAGAAGATGGGAGGTACCTAATATTAATATTTATTCCGTAAAATAAGTTTTATACAGATATTGAATAGTTTTAAATGTTCAACGTAGGTTTGTAGGATAGGTATACGAATGTAGAAACGTTCCGTTTGATGTATAACATAGAACCGCTTTATTCGTTTGTGCCCGGTTCATATACTATAATTTTCGAGTTGAATTGGCGGTTTCTAGTCATATGTTGTATGGTTTTGGCTGATTTTGCTACGGTTGCTGTCTGGGCGATGCGTCTGGTGATAGGTTGGCTGAATTTTGGCTAGCGTCCCAATGTTATAAACGATCACTCAGTTAATTCCACAGGCACATTTACTAAGAAATTCAATTCCTTAAAATGAAAGCTGAAAATTTTGGAAGGGAACTAAAATATCGTAACAGCAAATTACAGTCTGTATGCGTAAATGCAAGACTGGGAAAAATGCATACGGTACAAGATCAAGGTAATAGATCTTAACGAAGACCATCCACTAGTGGCACTCCGATCTATCGATCGCAATTGCAAGTCGTCTTCAGACGTGTCGTTCTGGCAACAACGTTAAGTATACAGACCAACCTAAAATAACAAGATGTAGTATCAAAGTTTCGTTATAAACGTATACTCTACTAATTACAAAGGCACTTAAACAAAGAAATACATCTTAAACCTAAAATTGAAAATTTTGAATGAAATCAGAAATACTATAACGATAAATTACAGTTTGTAAAAATATATAGAAAACTGGGGGAAAAGGAAACTGTACAATATCAGGGTTAAAGAAATTAACATAGTCCATCCAGTATGTCGCTCCGTACCGCCGTACGCAACTACAAGACCACTCCAATCGTGTCGCTCCCGATACTCACACACGTATACCAACAGTGGTATAAAATAACGAGGGATTCTTCATAATATTGTCATAAACGTGCACTCAACTAATTCCAAAGTCACTTATAATTGGATATACAATTCTTTTAAGTAAAAATTGAAAATTTTGAAAAACTTGGAAAATATCACAACAGTAAACAACATCGTTTAGATATAAATAGAAAACTGCGAAAGGATGCGTGCGGTAAAATATTCTTGTTAAAAAAATTGAGAAGCACAATCCTGTAGGGCCACTGCGTTCTGCCGCACGTAATTACAATACCTTGCCAGGCGTGTCACTCCGATAGCGTAGGTACGTTTACTGACAATCATATGAAATAACAATAAGATTAACAAAATATTATCATAATCGTACATTCGACTAATTCCAACAACACTTTTATAATGAAATACGATTTCATTAAACGAAGATTGAAAATTTTACGAAAAATCTAAAATATCATTACTGCATATTACAGTATTTATAAATAAATGGAAAACTGGGGAAAAATGTATACGGTACAAAATCATGGACAAAGAAATTAACGAAGACCATCCTATAGTGCTGCTCCGTTTGCTGTAGGCATCACTCAGACCTAGCCAGTCGTGTCCCTCTGGCTCCGAAGGTACGTATACAGACAGTCATATAAAATAACAATTGGTTTAACAAACTATTGTCATAAACGTAAACGTTACTAATTCCATATTCGCGATTACAATGAAATACGTTCATTGAAATTGGAAACTGAAAATTTTGAAAAAAGTCGAAAATATCATAACAGTAAATTGCAGCATGATGAAATAAGTACAAGACTGCGAATGAATTCTTACGGTACAATATTACGGATAAAGGAACTCACAATGTCCACAAAGAACTGTCGATCCGTTCCACCGATCGCAATTACAAGTCCACGTCAGCAATGCCGCTAAGGCAAGGCAGGTGCGTATACAGACAGTCGTCCAAAATAACAATAGGTATAACGAATTGGAGTCATAAACGTACACTCAGCTAATTCCAAACACACTTTTCCTAAGAAATACAAATTTTGAAAAGTGATAATTGGTAATTTTGACAAAATTCGAAACTACCGTAACCGTAAATTACAGCGTGTATAAATAAATAGGACAATGGAGAAAATGCATACGGTGCAACATTTGGATTACAGAAATTAGCAAAGAGCATACAGCAGAGTCGGTCAGATCTAACGAGCGCTACAACAACTCCACTCAAACCGTGTCGCTCTGGAGGCGTAGGTACGTATAGAGAAAATCCCATAAAATAAAATATGAATTTAGCAAAACACTGCCATGCAAGTACACTCTACTAATTCGAAGGCACATTTCCTAAAGAAAACAATTTTTGAAATTAAAAATTGAAAATTTTGAAAAAGAATCGGAATCGTCATAACCGAAAATTACAGTACATAGAAGTAAATGCATGTATGGGAAAAAATGACTACGGTACAAAATCAAATATGTAGGAATAAGCGAAGACCATCCAGTAGCGCCACTACGATTTACCGAAAGCAACTAAAAGACACCTCCTGTCGTGTCGCTTGGGAAACGTAGGTACGTATACAGGCAATGATAGAGGATTATAACAAGCTTTTCAAAGTATTGTCATAAACGGAAACTCTGCTGATTTGAATGAGACCGTTACTGAGATATACAGCTTTTTGTATTAAAAATTGAAAATATTGTATTGAAATCGAAGATATAACACTAAACTGGAGTACCTTTAAATAAGTGTGAAACATGAGGAGAAATGCATGCGCGTCAAGATCAAGGTTAAAGAGAAAAAGGAAGATCATCCAGTTGTGCCGCTCGGAAGTTCAGTACGCTACTACATGTTAGTCCGTTCGTATTGATTCGGAGCACGGCTAGGCATACGGTGACGAGCAGACTCGTGTCGCTAAGATCTACCGTACTTAACTGCAAGTTCACTTCTGTCGTGTGGCACCAGTAGCACAAGCTCGTGTAACGACAATCATAAAATACAACAACAGATTCATCAATATATCATAAGAAATATACCCCCAACAAATTCCAACGACACTTTTAATAGGCAATAATATTTTATAACAAGAAAATTGAAAATTAAGAAAAAAAAATCGGAAATATCACAACAGTAAAACTCTGTATGCATAAATAAATCGAAAACTTCGTAAGAATTAATACGGTACAACATTATGGTTACGGAAACGCACAATGACCACACAGCCATGGCGATCCGATCTAAGGAACCCTCCTCCAAGACCACTCCAGCCCTGTCGCTCCTGAGGCGGAGGTACGTAAAGAGACCATCCTATAAAATAACCTAGAATTTAAGAAAATATTATCATAAACGTACATCAAACTAATTCCGAAAACACTTTTACTAAGGAATAAAATTTTTTGAAATAAAAATTGAAAGTATCGAAGAAAATGAAAAATATCATAATAGTAAATTATAGTATTTGTAAGTAAATAGATAACGGCGAAAGAATGCATACGGTACAATATGATGGTTAAAGAAGTTATCGAACACCGACCAGTAGTGCCGCCTCGGTCTACAGTACGCAACTACAAGACCTCGCCAGTCACCTTGATCAGGCAGCGATAGTACGTATAGAGACAATCATGTAAAATAACAATAAGTACAGCCAAATGACGTCATATACGTTTACTGAACTTATTGCAAAGACACTTTTAGACAGAAATACAACTATTTAAAATAAAAATCTAAAATTTGGGAAAAAATTGAAGTCATTATAACAGTACATAACAGTATGTATAAATAAGTGGATGACTCGGAAAAAATAAATGCGGAACAATATCAATGTTAGAGAAGTTAACGGAGATCGTACAGTAGTGTCGCCCCGATCTGCCATACGCAACTACAAGACCCCGCCAGTCGTGTCGCCCGAACAGCGCAGGTACGCATACAGATAATCATATAAAACAAGAATTAGTTAGGAAATACAATTTTGTAAAATAAAACTTGAAAATTTCGAAGAAAATCGAAAAAATCACAACAGAAAATAACAAAATTTATAAAAAATATTAGGCAACTGCGTAAGAATGCGTACGGTACAATATTAAGTTTAATGAAATTAACGAAGACCATGTAGTAGTGCCACTGCACCCTACCCTATGCAACTACAAAACCTGGCCAGACGAGTCGCTCTGGTTAGTCATATTGTCACAGACGAAAATTCAATTGATTTAGAAGGCACTATTAGTGAAGAAATATAATTTTCAAATTATAAATTGGAAATTCTAGAAAGAATCGAAAATATCATAACGGTAAATTACTGTACGTAGAAATAAATGGTATTTCGGGAACACATGCATACAGCACAAAGTCATGGCTAAAGAAATTAACGAAGATTTTCCAGTAGTGCCACTCTTCCCTGCCGTACGCAACAACATGTTCACGCCAGTCGTGTTGTTCCGACCGCATATGTTCGTATGCATACATCTGTATAAAATAGTAGCAAGCTTAACAAAATATTGTCATAAACGTAAACTCAACTTATTCTGAAGACACTTTCACTAAGAAATACAAATATATGTATTAAAAATAGAACATTTTGAAAAATAAATCGAAAATATCTGGATTGTAACATAGATTATGTATAAATAAATGGGAGACTGGGAAGAAATACATACGGTACAAAATCAAAGTTGACGATGTCAACGAATACCAGCCAGTGGTGCCGCTCCGCCTAGCCGCACGATATTACAAGACATAGCTATTCGCGGCCCTCTGGCAGTATATGTATGTGTACAGACAATCATATAAAATAGCATCATGCTGAACAAAATATTGTCAGAAACGTAAACTCAACTAATTCAATACACAAAGTTACAAAGAAATACAATATGTTGCAATAAAAATTGAAAAGTTGGGACAAAAACAAGAGTATCAGAACAGTAAATTACAGCATGTATACATAAATGGCAGAATGGGAAAACATGCATACGGTACAAAATCATGGTTCACGAAATTATCGAACAGCATCCAATTGTGCCACTCCGCCCTGCTGTACGCAACTGCAAGTCCTCGCCAGTCGTGATTTTGCGGCAGCGTTGATGCGTGCACAGCCAATCAAATGAAATAACAATAAGCTTATCAAATTGTTTTCACAAACGTACACTTTAACACATTGCTAAAGCACTTTTACTATGAAATACAATCTCATTGACTATAGATTGAAAATTCTAAAAAATATCGGTATAGCAAAGCAGTAAATGACTGTATGTATAAATAAATGGAGAACTGGGGGTATGAATACGTCACTAAATCAAGCTAAAAGAAATTAGCGAAGACCATCCAGTTCCGCTCTTTTCTGCCGTGTGCAACCTTAAGTCATCGCCAATCGTGTCGCTCCGGCAGCACGAGAATGTTTGCAGACAATCGTATAAAATAGTTACAAGCTTATGATAATATTCTCACAGACGTAAACTCATCCAATTCCAAAGGTACTTTCATTATGCGATACAAATTTCTAGATTAAAAATTAAAAATTCTGAAAGAAATCGAAGATATCATTACTGTGAATTACAGTATGTGCAAATGAATGGAGACTAGGGAATATATGCATACGGTACTAAATCATGGTTAACAAAGTTAACATGGCCCAGCCAGTAGTGCTGCACCGACCGGCCGTACGCAACTACAAGACCACTCCAGCCTTGTCTCTCCGGAAGAGTTGGCACGTATAGGGACAATCATATAATGTAACATTATGTTTATCAAAATATTGTCATAAACGTACAATCAATTAATACAAAAGGCCATTTTACTAAGGAATACAATTTTTTAAACCAAAAATTGGATATTATGATGAAAATCGAAAACGCCGTTTCAGTAAATTAAAGTTTGTAGAAATGGATAGAAAATTCAGAAGGAATGCATACTGTACAACGTTACGGTTAATGAAATTAACGTCGTCAGTACAGTAGTGTTACTCTGATACACCGAACACAACAACAGGACCGCTCAATTCGTGTGGAAACGCAGGTCATGCACAGAAAATCGTGTCAAACCAGGTATTCTTAGAATCAATCCGCTACAGAGCATTGGTAATAGACACGTTTGTTCAAGATATGCATATTAAAGTTGATATGCAAACCGATGTAGAACGTTCCCAACTGGTATAGAGTCAAACCCATTATCGAACACCTTGCCTTCTGAGAAACTAACCCGCTATGTCGGAAGTATAGCTTCGTCTTCAGAGACACAAATTAGCATATATTTTAGTGACTAGCTCCATAATTTCATATTTTGAATAAGAAAATCAACGGGCTGACCGTTCGAGAAAGTTACCACTTCTTTGAGTGTCACACAGCTGAGTCAATAGCATTACGCATCCTGTGATTCCGAGAGTCACATCAGGAATTCCGCGCGCTGAATCCGCTAAGTCGTATTGGCAATTGACACCTTAATGTACGGTACGAATATCAAAGTAGAGAGTCCAACCGTAGCAGGACGATACCATTTGATATAATATCAAACTTTGCCGGAATACCTGACCGTCCGGCAGCCTAACATGTTTTTGCGAGTATCTAGCTTAATTTGACAGTAACAAAATATTAGCTATTTTAGGAGATGGACACTTTAATTTCGTGTATGTATATGAAAGTCGCAAGTGAAACCGTTCGTATACCTTACATCCTTCTTTGACAGTCGATCAGCTAAGTCAATGGCTTCACCTATCTTATTATTCCGAGAGTTGAACCAGGTATTCCCGTTGTCAATCCTTTGTGGTGTTGTGGCAATAGGCACATTAACTCACGTTACGGATATTTAAGTCGAGAGTCTATCCCTTGATGAACATTATCACTTGCTATGGAGTCGAACATTACGCCGAATACCTTACCTTCCGAGATTCCAACTCCTCTGTAGGGAGTGTCTAGTTTAGTCTTCGCAGAAACCAATTAGTGGCTATTATAGCTGTGCGACACCTTAGTTTGACATGTGAAGAACAAAATCGATAGTCACTCCATCTGTGAATGTTACAACCTTCCTTGGTAGTCGTAAAGCTGCGTCAATCCATTCAACTGATCTGTGCTACCGAGAGTCAAACCAGGTATGACGGGAGTCATTCCGCTGTAAAATATTTAGCAACAGACACCTAAATCCACCCAATGAAAAGTAACGTACGGAGTCAAATCTCTGGCGCACGATACCACCTGGTCTAGAATCAAAATTCATACAGAAGACCTTACGTTCCGAGATCCAACCCTGCCGAAGCGAGGGAAGAATTCAATGTTACGTGAAATAAATTGGTGAACATTGTATCTAATGGGCAAAGTAGTATCAAGTATGAATGGCAGAATTGATAGTCAGAACGATCGATAACGTTACCACTTATTATAGAGTCAATCATTTTATCGTAGACCTTGCCCTCCGAAAACAATTCACGCTGTAGCGAGAGTCTAACGTAGTGTGCGCGGAAACTAATTCGTGGACGTGAGAGCAAATGGTCACCTCAGTTTTATGTATACACAGGAAAACCGAGAGTCAGCTCCGTGGAGAACATTACCAACCTCTATGAGAGTGGAACGGCAAAGTCAATAGCATCACCTATCCTATTATACCGAGAATAAGACCAGGACATCTGGACGACAATTGGCAGCATAGTATTGCCAATAGGCACAGTAGTTTCTGGTGTGGATGTTAATATCGCAACGTCTATGGCGAATATTTGCGCAAATATTGTAACTTCAGTTGTTTGCAGCAAATACACTCTCATTCATTGTATTAAATTTTTGGATAAGACATTTCGTATTCTCCCTATAGACGACACAATTGTATTTTGTTGTACGGAATGTAATTGCAATTTCTCCTGCCAGAGGACGTAAATGTACAATTTCGCAGTCACTATTAGGCCGCATAGAGAAAAAGCGAAATTACATTCCGAACATCCCAATGTTTGCATGTATCCTGTTGCTGAAACATTGAAATTTCTCGATTGAATCGTGCTTCGCGAGTGAATCGCGGGTTTGAAAATGGAAATCAAGATTCATGTATAAATGAGATACGGATTTTGATTTCGCATCATTGTAACGTATTTGTACGCATAGAGCTGTGGCACAATAAGTATCGTTACCTTCACTGTGAACTTCTGCCAACATCCGATCATTTCTGCAACCTTTCATCAAATATACACTAATTCATTGTATAAGGTTTTTCAGAAAGTGATTTCGGTATTTCAATATAGAGGGCCGAATTCTATTACCTTGTTCGGAAAGTGATTTTCGTCTTCATAATTAAGCCGTATGAAGAAAAGGACAAAGTAAAATTACACAAGCCAATTATTACACGAACACTGATACTGAAACGAGGGCATATCTCAATGTATTCGTGCTTCGCATGAGAATAGCGTGTTTGCCATGGGGATTATATGTCACGTAAATATGCGATACTCGCTTTGATTTCTCATCATTGGACCGTGTTTGCGGCCATAGAACCAAGAAAATACAGAAATCGATAATTTGATGGTACATTTGTGTCGGAATGCGTTGATTTCAGTCATTCGCATGAAATATGCAATCACTCGTTCTATTAGTCTGTTCCGAAAGAAACTTCGGTTTATTCCGACAGAGGACGTAAATGTATTATATTGAATGGAACGTAGTCCCTCTATCTTATTCTTTTTTTTGAACAGCTGATGTAAATGTATTTTTTCGCAGACAAATCCACAGTTAGAATGCATTGTATGGAACGAAACGACCTTCCGACGAACCTTTCAATACCACCTATCGTGACGCAGATATGCTGAAATATCTCGCTTCCACCGCGGGTCGAAAGAGAATTGCGCGCTTGCGCGATCGAAATAAAAGCACACGTAAATTTGAAATACTCATGACGATTTCGCATTATTGAAACGTATTGGCGCGCATAGCGCACAAACTGTAAAAACCGTTGATTTGACAGTGAATATTAGTCCAAATCCGCTGATATCAGATATTTGCCTTGAAACATACAGTCATTCATTGTATTGAGATTTACGTAAGGTAATTTTTTTTCTCATAGAAGACTTAATTTATTAACCGTGTTCAAAAGGTAATTTCGTTACTTCCACACGTAGGACCTAATTGGACCATGACGTTCGGCAAGAAACTTCGTTCTTCCCCGATTGAAATCCTAGTTATAGTATGCTGCCCGTAAAGTATTATCGTATACCTCTGACGGCGAACGTAGTTGTATTTTACTGCTAGGAATATAGTTTCTTTTCTTGCAAAGAGAGTACGTAAATGTATTTGTTCGCTGTCAACTTCACAATTATGCCACACGAGAAATAACGAAACGGCCTTCAGAAAAATATAATAATAACACGTATTCCTACTCTCAGGCGCTGAAATATATCGCTCGATTCGTGATTCGCAAGTGAACGATGCATTTGCCAGAAGAACCAAATGGCACGTTAATATGGAATACACGTATACATTTCGCATGGTAGGAAGGTATTTGCAACCATACAGCTGAAAAATTAAAAGAATTGATACATTGTCAGCGATTACCAGTCCGAATCCGTTTATTTCAGTCGTATGAATGAAGTATACTCTACTCATTACTGAATTAGGCCTTTCGGAAAGGTATTTCGATTTTTTCCCGACGGAGGAAACAGTTGTATTTCGTTGTGCGGAAAGTAATTTCGTATCTCCGGAACGTTGGCCGTAAATGTACTCATTCACCGAAATGTATGCAGTCAAGCAGCATAAAAAAAAAAAAATGAAATTACTTTCCCGACAACCCAATCATGTCACGTATTCTGAAGCGGTATCACTGAACTTTTTAGGTTGAATCGTGAATCGCAAGTGAATCGCGCGAATGTGAATAGAACCAGGTGCCACACGTAGATATATTATATACAAACGATGATTTCGCATCAGAGGAACTTATATGGGCGCAGACGACTGAGAATCTATGAAATACAATACTTTGTCAGGGAACTTCTGTCCACATGCTTTCATATACAAGGCTTGTATTAAATCTCCACTCACCCGTTATATTAGGTTGTTCCGAAAGTATTTTCGTTTCTGCCTAACAGAGGACCCAATTATTCAGGTGTTAGGTAAAGTAATTTCGTTTCTAACGAGCAGAGGAGGTAAATGTATTATTACGGAGACAACATCACAATAAAGCCACATGTTGAGAAGAAAGGAATTAACTTCCGAACAAACAAATAATAACACGCTTTCTGATCCTGAAACGCTAAAATTTCTGGAATTAATCATGCTTCGAAAGTGAATCGCACGTATGCGATGGGAAACGTATACGTTTATACGTTACTACGTAAGTATGCGGTACTTACGCCGATATCGCATCATTACAACCAATTTACGGGCATATGGCACAAAAGCTGTAAACAACGTTTCCTTGACAGTGAATTTCTGTCCAAATCAGATTACTTCAGTCGATAGAATCAAATATACATTCATTCGTTTTATTAGGTTTTTACTCGGTAGGCGACCTTATTGTATTTGTGTGTTCGGAATGTAATTTCGAGTTCTCCGAACAGACGACGCAAATGTGTTCCATCTCATCGAAATTCACAATTAAGACAGGTGAAAATAATTCGAAATAACAATCCGAGCAACACAGTAATAACGCATATTCTTACGATGAAACGCTGAAATTCCTTTAATGAATCCTGCTTCGCATGTGAATCACGCGTCTGCGATGGGAAACAGGAGTAATGTAAATATAGGAAACCTTCGTTGATTCCGCATCACTGGAAGATATTTTCGTGCTTGTGGCGGAGAAATTATAATTATCGTTACATCGAAAGCGAATATCTGTCCAAACCCGTCGATTTCAGTGGTATGTATCAAGTATGCACTCACTGAAAGTAAACGCTTATCCGACAGAAATTTTGTTTCTTCCAGACGAAACAAATTACTATTTTCGGTTGCCCGTAACGTAATTTAATTTTTTTCCGGCGAGGGACATAAAAGCAATAGTTTGTTACTCAAGCAATTTCGTTTTTTCTGGAACCATGGAGTAAGTGCTTATTTTATGTGAAAGAAGTTGACAATTAAGCGACATGAAAAAGAAAAAAACGGAACTGCATTCTGTCGCAGAATCTATACAATTTCTCGATTTGATCGTGCTTGGCATGCGAATCGCGCCATTACCACGGGAGTAATAACTCATGTATGTATGACTTACACCAATTGCGCGTTTTCCATGGGAATCAAGTGTCTGGTAGAAATGCAATACTCGCGTTTATTTCTCACCTTTGGGTCGTATTTGCGCGCACAGAGCGGTGAAACGATGCGAATCTATACTTTGACGTGGTATTCCTGTCCACATTCTTATTCTTCAGTTGTATCATAAAAGATACAGCGATTTATTGCACTAGATTTTTCGGAAAGTAATTTCGTTTCTCTCGATGGAGGACCAATTGTATTATGTTCTTGCAAGTGAAATTTCGTTCCGTCGCGGAGGAGGACATTATTGTGTTTGGTTGTACGAAAACAGATTTCGTTCCTTCAGAACTGAGGACGTAAATGTAATTTTTCACAGAGTACTTCCCAATTAAGTCGCATGGAACGAAAAAGTATCTGTTTCCCGATCAGCCAATAATTCGTCGTATTTTGACTCTGAAACGCTGAAATTCCTTGGCTGAATCATGTATCGCATGATAATCGCGAGTTAGCAATGGGAACAAAATGTCACGTAAATGTGCGATACACACTTTGATTTCGTATCATAAGAATGTATTTGCGCACATACAAGAGGGAAATTAGTTGCTTTTGCTTAAAATCATTTGATTTCTCGCATGCTTCTGTACACGCGGTATGTACTCCTCGTCCTAGTACTAAACATTATTGCCGGCTGTCACCCAGGCCATCCCCGTGCACGTGATCACTTTGGAGAAGCTATGCGTTGAATAGCGGCGTTTTTATCTCGTATCATTCACTTAAGGTTTCACATGGACGCGAACCACGATTACGGCGGTCCGATAAACACCATTACACACGCACGCACATCACGCAACTACTTCTCCCGGAATACAAATCATTCTCCACTAAAACTGAGATCCGCGAAACGCCACGAGATACGTCCGCACTGCTCGGAGACGTACGAGGGAATGAACCGTCACCTATCCAAATCCTAACCCGGTGGTTACTACGCAGCTCAATCCACCCGCTCATTTAATTTATTTATGACTGGCATGCAATAATTCTGGTAAGTTATTTCCTATTTTTGTTTTATTTCTTCATATGCGAATCATGTATGACCGAGTTCGGTGCGCAACCAAAACTTACCCACAACATCACCCGCCAGTTGAAAAGCAGATCAATTCACCTGCACAATTACGATATAAACCATTGACATTTAATGATCCCTATTTTTTAATGTATGTATGACCCATTATTTTAATGTATGAATGGCAGAGTCGAGAGTTTAACTGTTCTAGATTCTTACCACTTCACGTGAGAGACTATTCGCTAAGTAACTAACTTCACCAATCCCGATATTCCGAGGGTCAAACCATGAAATCCTGGTGTTAATGCCACGTCCAGTATTGGCAGTATACATCTAAATGCACGGAATGATTAGTAATGTAGAGAGTCAAGTCGCTGTAGAATGTTACCTCTTGCAATAGAGTCAAACTTATTACTGAAAGCCTCACCTTCCAAAAACGTAACTAGCCGTATCGAGAGTGTAACTTCGGGTTTGGAGAAATTCGATAGTATACATTTTAGTGACGTGCACAATAAGTTAATGTATGAGTAGGAAGGTCGAGATTCAGACTGATTGAGAACGTTGGCACCTTTTCTGCTAGTCGGGCAGCTAATTCTGGGGCTGCACCTATCCTGTAATTCCGAGAGTAAGTCCGCTGAACCTTGTTGGTAATAGACACATTAATTCACGGTATGAATATTAAAGTACTAAGTCAATCCGTTTGAGAACGGTACCAATTGGTATATAGTAGAACGTTAAACTGATGAATTTACCTTCCGAGATGTTATCCCGCTATATCGAGGGTATTACTCCCTGTAGAGGGAAGCAAATTAGCATACATTTTAGCGCCGGGCACCCTTATTTCATGTATGAATTAGAAAGTGTAGGTCTAAACCGTTCGAGAACGACACCACCTTCTTTCAGAGTCGAATTGTTAAGTCAATAGCATCACCTATCCTGTGATTCCGAGTGTCAAACCATGCATTCCGGAAGTAAATCCGCGGTATACAATTGGCCATAGAGACCTTAGTGCACGGAATGAATATTAAATCAGTGCGTCACACCGTGCCAGAACGATAAAAATTTGCATGAACTCACACTTTTTACCGAATACATTACCTTGCGGGAACCGACGACGCTGTAGCGAGTGAAATGCGCAGTTTAATGTGAACATATTTGTATTCATTCTGACGGACGAACACTTTAATTTCAAGTAGGAGATATGCAAAATCGATAGTCGAACCGTTCGGGCACAGTACCGCATTTTTTGGGAGTCGCACATCGAAATCAATAGTGTCACCTTCCCAGTGATATCGAGAGTCAGAGCAGGCATTCCGGCAGTTAATCCCCTGTACAGTATTTACAGAGGACAGCGTTAACTCACGGTATGAACATTAGAGTAGAGCCTCCAGCAGTTGCAGAACGATACCATCCGGTGTAGATTCAAACTTTTTACCGAAAACGTTGCATTCATAGAGCGAACCCCGAACATGCAAGTGTCTGTCTTAATGTCCACGGAAACAGATTAGCGGAGAGTGCAGCAGACGGACACCTAAATTTTACATTTGAATGCCAATGTCGACAGTCAAACTGGACGAGATCGTTATTATTTTCTTTGAGAGACGAATCGCTGGGTCAATAGCGTCACCTATCCTGTTATTCTGAGTTACACACAATATACTCCGGTAGTCAATCCGCCGTACAGTATCAGCCAGAGGAACCTTAATGCACCGTATAAATAGTAATGTAGAGAGTCAGACCTTTGGCACACGTTATACCTTGTTGTAGAGTCCAACTCTTATGCGAAGACCTATCCCTTTCGGGAACCTGACCGGGTGTTGCGAGGTTCGGACTGCGAAACCCGGGAACTATGACATTGATCATTATTCAAAACTGGGTGCTGTATTTTGAACATTATTGGGCATGTCCTCCGGCTCCTCAACCGGGGCTCTACTATGACATGCGCGAGGCCGACAGGGCATGTCCATCGTGGACTTGTCCTTCTTCTCTCCTGCTGACTTGCAACGAGTGAAGTGGTGGAGGGTGGCCTACGAGGTGGGAACTCCGAACATACCCATCTTCATTACCACGGGTTGCTCCGAGCTAGGAAGTGGAAAATAAGGACAAAGTGCATTGGAGCCGGCACGTGTGCTAGACATATACTGAAGGATCAGTAGCGACGCGATAGCGGATTAGACGACTCGACGTGGACACACCATTAGCCGTGGCACGTGTGGAGTTGTGGTCGTTCGGAACGCTTGAATGCCTCTATCCCCAGGATGGCGCCGAATGGCTCCACAATGCCATGACGCCAGCGCGCTACATTACCATGCCACGGGCCACAGCAAAGCCGATGACGTCGCTGTACTGGTGTGGTGTGTAGCTCACAATTCTGCGCGAGCGCGAAGATTTCGGCCGACAGCGATACCACCGTGCCCGTCGCAGAAGAGTGACAAGAAATGAAGAGGAGGCCACGCAGCTCAGGGATTACAGACGGACCAGCAAGTCGCTCCGGATAAGGCCTGGAGTTGGCACGACCTGCTGCGGAAGTTCTACGACGATCCCTGCGGACGGGCTTACCGGATCGTACTAGGGAAGCTAAGGGTCTAGGTGGCTTCGCTGACAGAGAGCATGGACCCCGCCTTCGTACGGCGAGTCGTCGACACTCTGTTCCCTACGGCGACGACGTCAACCTGGGTGGGGGGGGAGGCATCGATTGATAGGACGTCGAAGGACAGGACTACCAGGACAAACGACCTCGAAGTCAGCATGGAGGTACTAGAGCTGTTGGCACGGAAATTCGTAGCCAAAGAGAACGCACCGGGACGGGACGGTATTCCGGGCCGGGAGTCCGCGCTCGCCCCGGGTGCACTACGTGACAGGACGATGCAGTAGCTGAATGAATGCCCACAGACCCCCGAAACCCTTACGGCACACTAGTCCACCTGCCTATTCATCAAGGATGGGAATCTCCCCGAGCGAGTACTGGCAATATATTTGAAGGATCACCTACTAGGGATGGGCCCGGATTTGGATGACAAACAGTACCGCTTCCGGCGTGGACGATCCACTTTCGTTGCCTTCAGGAGCATCCGTTCCATGTCGGAGGCGGCCGTATACACGGGTGGTGCCGTGTTGCTGGCGAGTTCGTAGCACTCTGCCATTATCACTAGGATGGTGGAGAAGAAGAGGTCATGCCGCTGGATGGTCGCATGTTGCGAGCAAGTGATGCTCCACAAGGAGGCCGCGGAATGGGTAAGAGTGGAAGTGGCCTCTATACGCATTCGAAGAATCCGGCGGCGAGCGCATCGTGTGTTCTCCGCTTCGCCAGCTGGGAACTAACCCAGAATGTAGGGCCCTGGTGGAAGGAATTGTGGGATAGTCTCGGTCCTACGATAACCAGCCGCGAAGTTGGACCGCTGGTGATTGCGTGGGGGCCCGACTGTCTCGGAGGCCACGATAGAGAGGGACGGCGCCGCGTAGTGATCGCGCGTGGCCGTTGAAGACACGAGACGGAAGAGTACCAAACAGGAAAGTATACAATATAGACTACCTGCTCGACGTGGGGGTCAATGGAAGACCGTGGTGACAGGCGCCTGACATCCCGGTCGCCAGTTATACTAGGGAATTTCATGGAAAATATATAATATGGCCGGTTACATAGCGTCAGGGTCGGCTAATGCAGTACATCACAGTTATTTCTTCAACAAAATATACGATCATCCATGAGATATAGCCGAGAATAAGCTAAGTATAGCCACTAACTTCAACCTGGGATATAGTAATTCCAGGCCAGACACGCGGAACTGTTCCCCGTACTTAACCAGCACTGTTTATGGCGGTGTCTCCTAAATGGCCTTTCCTTCGCGGATCGTTTAATAAATAGCCGCGTATTCTCGAAGCCTTGAATAGTAATTTTGCCGGGAAAGTAATCGGGAACCGCTAACGATCCGATCACTCGGTGCCAGGCGTCGTATTTCGGGCGACGGAATGATCCGAAAGAGGACGGGGTGTAGGTCAACAAGGAACACACCGTCTGGCACATAATTCCCCGACGACAAGTCCGAACGTACGACGAACCGGCGAGGCATAGGTGTACCTCAGCTGCCATAACTTCATCGGCCAATAAGGCGAACGTAATTTCTAAGTATACATCTTCGTGGAGGCTTACGGCATGGCAATTTCTACGTGCATCTGATGTTTCATCGGAGTCTTAAATCGTCCCCGGGAACGAGATTCCCGCACATCCCGGGCTGCCTACGCCGCTACCACACCTCGCAATCCGTTCGTTTCCAGATGCAGATGCGTTTTAACTCGGCTACGTGGCCGATGCGAGTCGCGGGACACGTTTCATGCGGGGATCCATCGCGCAGCCGCAACAGACCGCGCCATAATCACTGGTCCTCATAGCATAATATGCTCGATACAGCACTATATCCCGGTAACGAAGTATTAATGGCGCAAGCATCTGCTGCCTATGATTAATCCTCCATGCACGCTCCGCGGCGGATGCCCCCATGTTTCCGTCGGTGAAACTGCTCTAATTTAAACATAAAACCGTAGAACTATGATCCGCGTATTCGGCGATATATAAGCAAACGTGATATTCCGATTCTCGGCACCAATGCGGTCAATTTCACGCTCAACACATCGCGAGGAAGGCTTCGAGATCATGCAGCTCATCCAGTCGAGTTTTCCCTCTCACGGTCAAGGATTTACGAATTCATTCGAGCAAACTCTGCTTCACAGACCCGCAAATCAGGATACGTCCGTATACTTGGTCCAAGTAAACAAGCGGAGTACCAAACACGGCAGACTGATCGCGCGACCACCGTTTTGTTTCCGTTTAAAGGGCAGCCTGATTTGATGCACTGTTTATTACAACACCGCGGAACAAATCAAAGCTGAAGGTTGCCTTGAGCGGACTCGCGTCCAACAATTTAGGTGCAAAATATCAATGGTATATTCTCAATGTCGAGTTTAAATTCCAACAATTTATTATCATGTATCTTCGCGTTTATATGACCGTTCTGTTGTTCTCCTCATTTTACTAGGATTCTGATATTGTGATATATTTTTATTTTATGTTTATCACCATTTCGCTGTTATTTCCTGGCCGAGCGAGGATAAAATGTTCTTATCTCTGACGTAAGTGTCTATAAAGATCTGTAATGAAGCTGTCGATTACGCCGATTCCAGGGATACGAGTGTTTATTCATCACTCTCCTTTAATTGGTCGATGCGTCGTTATTTCAGCTCTCCACTCCGTCATTTGTATCGGATAATGGGGCGGAAAATGCAAAAGACAATTTCCGCACATTGATCAAGGAGAAACTATTAGCGCACATTATTTGCTCGCACGAGCGATGTGAAAAGTAAATATTCAGACGTTTGACGCGAAATTAAATTGAAGGAATAGAATTAGAATGATAGCTCATTCGAGATTCCAATTTCCAGCCATCGACCGGAATGCCAAACGAATTCCCCCTCTTAATTATTCGCAATAACAGTAATTGAACTGAACTCGAAGGAGCAAGGAGGGTGCGAGTGACCGTAAATTGTCGAGCGGAATGGATCGCGCCGAAGAATTGGCGCGAATTAAGTTCCCGTGAAATTTTGGCGGCTCCTAAATGCTAAAAATAGCCCGCACAATAATATTCGCCGCGTTGAGTATTGTAATAAATCCCAGGTGCGTTTGTTGACCCAGGCCAAAGGAGGGGGGGGGGGAGTAGACGTCGTCCCTGCNGTAGACGTCTTCCCTGCGTATCGCTGGAGCGATATGATATGTCTATCGAGCGAAGAATGGTCCGCGACCATAAATGGTTGAACGACGAGGATTTGGCATGCAATTCTAGCGACATGACAGAATACCCATTGCACCGATCGCTGGTGTTTATCTCTCGAATATCGACTACCATGATGTCTGTTCCGAACAAGTGCTCATGGCGAACCGAACTGAGGGTCATTGAAACTGGGAAGGCTGCTCCAACAATGACCAGGTATGTTGTTTCAGGCGTTGCTTCCCACTAATTGCTTTCAATCCCATTTGCCAGACTAACAGACTACCTCGTAATCAACTTTTCGGAATATATTATTAGAAAAAGCTCCCGTGGTGTATGACATTCGTGCAAAAGTGTTCCTTTAATGAGAGTCCCCCTTACTCTGCCCTTTCGCGTATCCTGGGTACGATTCCCTGCTTGCTGTTGCGTCCGCTGTGCTTGCCTAGACAGATCATTCCAGGTGGCAAGGTGTTCGAGTTTTCCCCTTTGACTTTTAGATTCCTTTTGTCACGACATTGCACCTCGCTATTCAATACTCCAACATTACCGTGATACCCAGATACGGAACCTAAATATGCGTATAGAGACATAATGAACTTCGATTATTCGGAACTCCGAATAGGAAATGATAAGTTCCGGAATCATTTCCCTATCCTTTAAAATAAGAACGAGCCTCCCAGCATCTTGTCGAACTATTCCTATCCGTGGATTCGTATTCTATTCGTAGTTCAATTGATAATCAGCCTTATATAAGGATCGAATATCGTAAGCAGAAAATGAAAATGATGATGATTTTTCCCATCGTCAGGTTGGTTTTCTATTGGCAATCGCCCAAATTTATTTCCATACTATCTCCGTGCAATGACTGTTCGTACCGAGTTGATCGACTTTGCTCGGATGTAGCATAGAAATATTGTTTACAGCAGATCGTTGTGTCGGAAACGCGTGTAGGTTGTGTAAAGAGTTAGCCGCCGGCATTGAAACACGGCCGAGGGGAACATGGAGGTAACAGCGGCTCATCCGCGAGGGACCATAAAACGGGCACTGCTGGAAATTCGTTGTATCCGAAAGTCGGGAAATATAATTTGGGCAGACAACGAGCCGTCAGAATCACGGACTGAACGCGGTGTAATTTTATTCGCTACTGTGTGTAATTTTGCTCTGTATTGCAGGAAAGATGAAACCAAACACGCGGCATCGAGTTATCTACGGCTATAGCGTAGAAATAAACGCTTAGTGGAAAAATGTCGCTGTTATATCGACCACCGAACACCGAACCAGGCATGAAGCGAAACAATCCGCCCCGTCAAATTCCATTCGTTTATAAATTTCGCCCTCTTATTATATCCCCCCGCATGATGTTCGTTGTACCCCTGATATTTCCGCACATGTATCCGCTCCGATTGTATTCAAACGCCCGATACTGGAAATGGACAAACAGCTTTCGCTTACTTGGCTCCTCGAAAAATTCCGGCGAACGTGCGCATTGGATGGACACCGATTGTTTCTTCCGTTATCGATATTTTCACGGGCAAATCTCTCCGGGTCTAGCCCGTTTCGAGTAATCACCCGTCGGATGTTTCCACCCTATTTCACCGCTCGATTTCGATGATTTAGTTTCGTTTAGAAATCCGTCGTGGTTAATAGGTGGTATAAGGTGGCGAGCTCTATAATTTGGAGTTTGCCAAGAGCATGAAAATTCAGCAACTGCATTTAAAAGTTCGAATGCGAGAGAAGTAAGCAGGATTTTGAAATACGTCGGTAGTCCAACCTGGAACTCAAGTATAGGGTCCGCTGATTTTGGGATCGTAACTAGTTTTCTAGATTGATGGCTAATGATTGATTAATAATTATATTTTTTTGTAAATCCGCGACTCGGGCAATTTAGCGAGGAGAATTGTAATTTGTTGTTAATATTAAATTTGGCAATTTGTACATTTTTGTACAAATGATTTTTACAAAATATGATGAATCAATTTTCAATTTTTGTTGCGTATCTATGTCTCGATGTTTTTAACACCGATAAATCGAACAGCTGGCCTCCTGCGATCGCAAAATTTTTTTCAAATGTGCATATTAAACACATTTAAATACTTAACTTCAGGACCGTCGGCCAATTGAGCCCCGTGTACGAACACAATTTAAATATATTTCTTTCCAACGACAGCCTTCGAAATATCAAACCTTTCATACATAAATTCGTATTTTTATTAATTAAGCTGATATCGGTATTTTATTCTAACGCATTGTCAAAGTAGTCATACATCTCCAGATAACGCGGAAATATTTCCTTCTGCGTATATATTCCTTATCCGTTTGAATATATGCATTCTTCGTTATTCCTCTTGAAACATCGCATTACAAAAGAAATGCATTGACGCCAGGACTACCGATTTGTAACGAGTATCGAAACGTAATACACATTAATGCCGACAGATGCATAATTACGACTACTTTTCGCATCCGGGAAAAGCAACAAGAAGCATGAGAGCTCTGAAACAAATTCCTTTACTGTATTTTAAGGACAAGATTTACCCTTTTCCAACCACAAGACACACACCGTGAGGTCATTTAGCTCTCATTCCCTTATACCCTCTGTAACATCGGATATAATTGACGCGTCCCACACGTGCCTGCGCCGGGTATATACCCCAGAGGAAAAGGGAAATAAGAGGAAAGAGAACGGAGAAGAAAGGAAGTGAAGCCAAGCAAGCTCGGCTGTCACAACTATCGGAATGTCTCATTCTGTGGAAAGCACGGAGGGAGATAGAGGGAGAGAATGTCGAAGGGGGATGGATATCGAGGAGATTCAGAGTAGATGACGTTGCATGTTCTTTCGCTCGGTTTCTTCAGAAAATTGGACGCTTACCCAAGGATTTCCTGACAGATGCGGGTCGCATTTCCCCTGGGGGGCTTGGCGCCGGGACACATGCCCCTCCGCGAATATCTCGCAGACCACGGAATGTGTTCCATTGGAAATTCAGATCGTAAATTGTCCCTCTTGCTCCAATTTAAATGCATTAGCCCGACTTTCCATTTCCCAAAGACGAGCGCTCTCTTTCACAGTCAATACCGATATTACATATTCACCCCATTCATAGCAGCGAGTTCGCCATGTACCGGCGGTCCCTTCTTCCTCATCCCTTGTTCCCCTTGAATTAACCGCAATGGAAACTCCGATTGCTTCTATGCGCCATTGAAAAAAACTGTGAAATGATACCACAGAGCGTCGATGAACTTTTGGGCCTTGAAACTCATCGAGACCGATTCGAAAAGGCGGTGGTTTCGATTAGGCTTAATGCAAAATGGAAGATATTCGGGAGTTTCCTGCTGGGTCTAGGCTGTACCGAGGGGAAAATGGCGCACGCGATTTGGCACGCGAGTGGTAATTAACATGGCATTATAAATCATCGTGTTAATTACCCTCTGTGTCAAGATTAGTAAGCGTGTTTCGGTTAATTAGATTTTTGAAGCGGGCAAAAAGCTTCGTTTTCGCCCCTCTCTGGCGATATCGTAATAATTAAATCGGTAAACAAATCTGGCGGACATGCCTTTGACGCCACTTCGTCGTATTGTCCCACTCTTATGAATTAACGCGGTATAAATCCTCAAGCCGTAGGCTCGTTAAATGGAGAAGTACTCCATCCCTGTCAAACAACCGGTGCAAGGAAAATGGAGGGGGCGTGGGAGGCTGGAGAATTGAGCTATAGAAAATAATCCGCCATTTTGAACGATTGTCACGCGAAGCGGAAGAACGCCTCGGAACAGAGGCAGACCTTTCCGGACTCTGTAAGAGTTTGCGAATCCTCTATACTCCCTGGAACCGTCAAGCCGTAGTCACAAAAATCACGGAGGACATCCGGACTAGCCTAGAAGTCTCGGGATTGCTTCCGCATCCTCGAACTACGCCGCAAGTTCTCGGCTCTCGATCAAATCATCGCACTCATCTCAAGTGCCTAGCCTTCCCGGACTAGCCTAACCCGAGGTCCCACACGCGAGTCCCTGTGTACCCCGAGTCTTTGGAGACTGCATGATTACTATAACCAAACGAACACTCAAAACTTTCGGAATTTTCTACGATAGACACTACGAGGTATACGTCGCGATTGGCCAGGTCCTTGGACAACTGAGAAGATTCTAGACAGGTATAATTAGTGATACATAGAGTATTATCAAACTGTATAAAATGCATATGTAATAATACATCGAATTAACATTAGAGCTACCCACATTTTGTCTACACTAAAGTTCGACGTGCATATACAACATTAATCGAAAGAACGTAATTGAAAAAGATGTGTGTAAATTACGATGCTCCTATCGGAAGAAGAATCGAATTAGTTAAATGTAGCCGCCTGTATCCGATGGTTCAAAGTACAAAGAGTTCCAACCTAGTCATTTCGACACCGCTTGTATGTTCAGAGTCATATTCACAGAGTACCTACGATTTCTCTACAATTTCTCTTCGATATCACTGCTTGATTATCTCTCGCACGAGCAGTAGCAACGACTCGCCGCGAAGTGATCCACCCTCGTTATGCAAATGGCACTCAGCGTCATCGGGATCGCGGCAGTCATTCGGCGGCATTGTGCTCGAAGTCGTGACGTCAATCTTAGATCGTTGTCAGCGGAAGTGAGTGGAACAGTCCGTCGGGAACGGCCATCGCGACGCGCCAAGTCCTCTTTGTCTTCGCCGAAATAATGGTGGGTCGCACCCCTTCCGATCGATTTACGACGGCAGTGAGATGTCAAATAACGATGCAATTTCGCGGCGACTGCAGCAGCCGAATCTCGCTGTGATGGCGTGACTGGAAGTGGCCGAAGGGAATAATAGTGAGGCGGCAAATCGGCGCAAAAATTGCAGCGGCCGAGCAACGATGCGCTCGCTGTTGACGATTCGCGCGGATCGAGCGTGGACATTGCATATTTAATGTACTATAAGTTACATATTATGCGTAGAACGCGTCGCTCCGTGACGAATAATTATGCAACTGAAATCTTTGTTAAACGGGCTGCAGCGTGAATAAAGGAGATTCGTCTGTTGGTCGCGGTCGCGTGATGGGGTTCTACATAATTCGTACGAGTTGTTATAACGATGTGAGAGATTTCGAGTAAGAGGTAATTTGTTTAATGTTTTATATTATTATCCATATTTAGCATTTGATTCTTCAAATTAAATTCATTAAACGCGTTATATTCGAGTAAGAGATTAAAACAACTCGCATGCTGCTGTATCTCGATCGTGATTATTTGCTATCGTCGATGTAATTTTCCACAGAGTAATAATTCAAATAATTTGCACTTATCAGCATTTGCCGCCATAGTTCATCGCATCAACGGTGTATCGCAAGCAGTTTGATTCCTCCGGTCACTCAATCATGTCGTAGGTCCGTATCGGCACCGTTGACTGGTTGTATAGACAGAACTTCTTGCTGAGCATAGATACCGCGGATGTTTATTATATTCCGGAGTAGTATCAATATCTATTGTGTACTTTATTTACTAATTCAGAATAGGTTTTCTTGCACATCGCGTTTTTGAACAATGATAATAAATGTAGGGATAGTTAGTATATTGTCATGCAAAGTACTGGTAACATAAATAGGACAGTATTGTTAATTAGTTTATTATAGAGAAATATTGACATAAATATTTTAATACCGATGTGTTGGAATATATTGTACAGTAGAAGTCGATGGGCATTCGACTTCGATACTGTGATATGTATAATCATCATAATTCCATTTTTCCTTTATCGTTAATGTCGAATTACTTAATTATTCGATTTCTATACCAAAGATTATAGTCAAATTTGAAACGTATCGATATTGAAGTCAACTTCCTTTCCTTCGAAAATGCATTGAATATTATGTGGTAGGAAACGCTTCGTGGCACAGACATTTTGAGGTCAAAACAATAATTTTGCACACTAATATTTTCGAAAATGTGCTTTGACGAAGAAATCGTCCGAGGTTGTTTTTACTGACTGTTAAATTGGGGTCAATAGAGTCAGTCACACTCCACTAAAATCATTACATACAGTCTTTGCTTTCACTAACAAGTTATTTGTTCAGCACCAATATTTTCATTCGATATTCATATGTCAGGTATTTGGTCATTTATTCAATTAAAATCATTGTGGATTAGTCGAAGTTATGCAAGATAAAAGATCTTTCGCCCGTTACATAAATAGTATATATGTTAATCATGTCTTTTGGGTGAGGATTTTCTGGATTAACCCCTCCCATGTTCATTGCCAGTACCTCACTCACGTGCCCCGTATCAAATTGGGTGCGTGATCGGGAAATGGTATGATGACCATAGTTATTAGCATAGTTCTTATGCTAATAATCTTTCCGGCAGCTGACTATTAGTTAGTGCATCGTGTACGACGTACTTTCGCCATGTTTGTGCGATTAGGATATGGAATCTTCGATTAAATACGGTAGATTATGCATTGTATATATGCGGTAATGATACCAATTTTAGCACTTGTTCGGTTTCGAATTTCATTTCTCGGGGATGGATAGAATCTCGATTTACGCAAATGTCTCTATCCGTCGTCAGCCGATGTGAGCGAACAGTGCGCCAAATTTAGAGAATGAACATACTGTATCGCTCCTGTGAGTCGGCGGTGTCTCGGGACTGCTTCCCGAGGCTGGGGCTTGTTTGAGTGACTGATTTTGCCATTTTCAAATATAGGGCTAAGTAGGAAGGTGTAGTATATTCTGGTACGTGAGCTAATTATAAATAGGTACGGCCTGGCATGTTGCCAATGTCTTTGGGCTGATAGGAATATTTTCGCTTGTCGAATCTGTATCTGGAAATATAATTTGAGTAGTAGACGGACACGATGGCATATTTGGGATTACCCATGCGTGAATGGCATCACATATCGATTCCTTGAAATTTGACTACATTTTGGCAGGCATCGCTGTCGCGGTCGCGAAGAGAGGCCCCGAATCGAAACGTGTACAAGCTCGAGGTTTTGCACATGTGCGGTACAGCGATCGCTGTTAACGTTGCTCGTCTTTGTGCAATCCGATCGGTTCCGCGATTTATACTTCTTGTTACTTCTTGTTCCTTGGTTTGCGTTTCGATATCCTCGAGCCCAGATATAAGATTCAGCTGTCATGACGCCCGAAGAGAGAAGCAGAGGCTGGCTGACAAACTGTCACGAAGTAATGGTAGTAGTGGTTGTAGTATTTTGTTTACTGGCTATGTACACCAGTATGTCAACCTGTTATGGGT
This sequence comes from Euglossa dilemma, assembly GCA_002201625.1. Lineage (NCBI taxonomy): Eukaryota > Metazoa > Arthropoda > Insecta > Hymenoptera > Apidae > Euglossa > Euglossa dilemma. Next base: position 15,648 of record NIJG01000986.1, on the reverse strand, counting down.
AAATTGCTGTTTTTGCATGTAGCGTTACGAACAATTAATCACTGTTTGAATTAATGTTGGGAAAGGGACCACAATTTGCGATTTTTGTTATAGTTGTGAATGAGACGATGATTCCGGGAGTTTATTATGAGCTGCGAAGGAGATAGCCATCGCGATATAATTAGAGCTTTAATCAAATGAGTTCGGTTTGAATAAGAGTTACGGTGGAGTAACGATCGCGTTTGATTTAGCCTTGCGAATTATAAGATCGCGATTGCTTTTGATACCCCTGTGTATGAATTATCGGATAATAATAAATTCTATAGAATTTTAATTAGCTTTGTTGCTTTATTATACAGTTGCGACTTTAACAAACGGCAGATTTTTAAAGTAGCTTCTTATACATATAGGGTTAACAATTTTTATTAAATTCATTTCAGGAATTAACGTTGCGTTCAACTTGATCGCGAATTTTTTTATTACCACCATTTAATGTTAGCGTTGCGTTGAAGTATGATCGCGTTTTCCAAGTAGTGTTGCGAATACGTAACACCCAAAATTCTTCAACCCTGCTGTGGAACGAAACCTCTTTCTGTGCCACATATCAGCAGCCTGAACATGAGTGCCCATTCTTCGCTTTTAGTGTCGCGTAATTTCTCATTTGAGGGCATAAAGTAGTATTTATTAGTGTTGCGTGATTCATATATTTTCATATGGTTATTTACGCGAGTTTTCTGTTCGATTCTCTTTTTTTTTGGGTATATATATTTTTTGAGTAATACCTCGAAAATAGAACATTCATTTTTATTCCAAATGTTATGAAGCACTCTTTGCCATTGATTTGGTGAATATTCTATGTTACAGATTTAACAAATTATCTTTCCGAAACTTCGAATATTTCACTCACTCTTTGTTCACGGGTTTATTGATGAAAATTTTAATTTCGGTGGCCCTTGTTGCTGCCATCGCGTTTTGTTTTTCAGGGCCCTCTGTTCCCGAAATGTTTGTTAATGAAAACACTGCTTATTAATATATGTGATTATTTTCAATAGTGCCTTTTTTCCATAAATTATAAGACTTTTTCCAATCATGCGTGCAAAATAATGACATATTCTAGCCTATACATTCACTTGAGATGACAGTCAACATTCATATTTTATAGTCAGAAGTACAGAGTCTGTTAATTATTAAATTAATTTTTTACCGATGCAACTTCAGTTTTATGTTGGTCAATACAAGAATGTTCGAAGTTGCATTGTATCGGTTAAAATTCATTCGCGACACTTGTTTTATTTTCAATAAAAGTCTTGCAAGTAAAATGATACGTCTTTGCAATTCAAATCTTCGTACAAGTAACATTTCTTTTTATATCCGGATAAATAGCTGTCTCTTACTTGCTATGTTTCTCATCTTTGTAAATTAATTAGAGTATAGTGTGGTCATTTTCATTTCAAGTCACGGAAAATTTTTGTTGTAATATCGTTAATGTTGCTTTTAAATGTAACTTGTTCTCTTTCTGCTTCCAATATAAGAATTTTTCTTCTTTCAACTAATCCAGTGCACAAGTCTGCTTCAGATATGCAATGCACGTATCGCTATATTTGACAGAATTTCGAATATTCGAAATTATGCTAGTACATCAGAGGCCCAGAAGCGGAATAATACACACGAAGGCAAATAGATTGAAAGGTAGTGGCGTGTGAGTCTCATTTATTTTTTTATAATCATATTCATATTCATTGCTGTATTTAATTACGTCTCGTATAATTTTACTATCTATTCTGCAGTTTCATATGATTCAGGATGCATTTTGAGACCTACGGAGACGACGAGAAGAGATGCAAATCTCACAAACCTCACATCCTTCCCTTTCCCCTTGTTTGATTATGATTTTTGTATAGATACGATTCCGAATGAAGTGTATAATTATTTATGTGGGTAGTGTGAATAATGCTATATTCCTAACAGGTAGGTCGTACCCCCCTTCCGTCCTGCGTATATAAACATACATTATCATATAAAGGAGATAATAACATTTCTTATATACGTAGGGTTTACAAAATTTGTATCAGGTACTCTTATGGCTCATTCACGGCGGGCAGTCTCATGATATTTCCTTGTTTCTTCTTCATTTTAATTCGATTTTTATGTAGGTGGGATCAAGCTTTTAGAAATTTGATAGGTAGCGCGAATTAGTTTTTTAATTAGGTAGCAAATGTTATTAGTCATAATTTGTTTCAGGTGTTCTTATGGATCTGCGATGGATCGCAGGCACATAGTATACTCTTTTTTTTCGTTACTACAATTAGATTTCTACATAGGTACGATTGACGTTTTAGATAGTTGATAGGTAGAGCGAATTAGATTTTTAGATATGCAAGGAGTATTTTAATTATAAACGAGATTTACGTTCAAGTAATATATATGAATGAGAATATTCTAGTGTTTGAGTGAGGAGTTTGATTGAAAGCAGGGATGTACACATCAATGCTATGTACATTAGTATTTAAGTAATATAACATTTTTATCAAAGCAGTATTGAGGTTAATATTCACAATGGTAATTATGCATACTAGCAATGAAGTTCATATATAGTTCAGGTTTTGTAGTATTACGAATTATAGCATGAAGTTTGGAAAATGAATTAAAATCATAACGAGACATTATATTTCACGTGGCGTAGGATTATATATTTTTTTTTTTTTTTCATTATCAATTGCTCTACGCTTTCATACCCCAAAAATGGTAAGCACTTACTTCAGGAACGAAATGTGATCCACTTCTTGTTTGAGCTTATTAGTTTCATAACATCTTATACAAATGAAAATGAAGAATATTGATTCAGGAATGAAGTAATGTCTCTCGGAGTTATGTACCTAGATAAAGGATTAATATAATTCTAGGTATGGCGAAGTGTGCCTTTTACTTTCTGGTTTATCTTTCCGCGCCGAGTTTTTGCATTCATTTTTGCCGGTCCTTTGTAAAGCGGTTAAAGATTGAACATAGTAATGATGCATCGAATGAACAGTTTTTTTAAATTTTAATAAATTACCATGCGGATTGAGGTTGGATGGGACGTGGATAGCGTGGGCCTGCATTCGCAGCACCTCCACGTGGTGGGACATAGGCAATTGGCATTATTTCACATATCATTTCTAATCGTATCGCTATTGTTATGTCACACGTAACCAATAGCTATGACACAATTACGAATGATATAGCATGTGATCCGAGCTAATAGGGTGGGATCATAAGGCTGTTAATTCTCGCTATATTTGGGAGAATAGATTGACATGTGTCTTCTTGTAATTTAGGTTGTTCAGACATTAAAAATAATATACATAAGTATATTTGAAACAATTTGAATATCGTTATTGCCTTAGAACTGGCTTGGGTAAGTAATTCGACAATTCGAAATTTACGGTATTCGGCATATTCCGTTTGTTTTCTTGTTTGTATTCCTATTCTATATCGAATTTGTGATGCTAGGAGAGACTTTTCTTGCGTCATAGAAAATAATCAGTCAATGCTACGTTTATCCTGCAATTCATTATATTGTATTATTTGATATATTTACAAAATTAAATATACGAAGATTATGAACTCCATCGTTAAGCATACTTA